>DWKW01000836.1:0-14431 GCA_018250115.1 Doberes anticus
TGATGTGGATGTCCATGGGTTTCAGTGACCGCTTAACATCAGGTGGCCTGCATGCTCGTTTGCTATTCTATTACCATTAAAATATATATATATATTATCGTGTGCTCATTATAATTCAATTATCACTTGCTTTAATGGTGAAGCAAAACATGTTCTCAGCTCAGGCTGAGGCTCAGCAGTGGGATAATGACTAGATAATGACGATGTCTAAACCCTACATAGAAATAAAGGGTAAAATAATGGATAGTAATAATATCAATAGTTTCCTTTTCGACATTTAACGAAATTCATACTTGAAGCAATGCTATAACTTGTTCACTGTTGATAAATTCCAGGACAAGAATACATACAAACTACACCATAATTGAATATCTCTCTTTAATTACGAGTTTTAGTGTACTAGCTATTGTAGCAATCCTGTGATGCACAACCACTTAATAGCTTACTTGTCAACAGTGACCACTTACCATCAGGTAGCTTGTTTGCTTGTTAGCTTAGGCTTAGTAAATTAATAAAAAGGTAATGACAACTGGTTGTAACAGAAAAACTTAGCTCTGACAAGGGCAGAGAAGTATCTCCTACTTTCCCTACAACTTCGTGCTCGCTTGGGCGACCGTGTTTAGTGGGTATAAATCTTTCAAGAAGTCAGGTATCTTTTACAGCACTCACTGCTGTTGGTGTAAATTATTCAAATTTCTCTTCTTATACTTATTTCAGTAACTGTTACAGCAATTTACACGTAACTGTTCTTATGAATGTCTTCGTCTTTCCGAGATCTTGATATTTATACTTAACACTTACTATATTTTCAATTTACTTACCAGCACCACTTTCAACCGCCCTCATAACTGAATCCACAACAGTTATAAGATTTAATTCTACATTTGCTCCGATTGTCTTAAGATATGCCAGATTGTTCACCCTTGTAGCCGAATCTATATTACCAATGCTAGATAAGGAACCAGTTCCTTTCTTTATGTCAAAATTCTGTAAGCAATGTTATTGTAAGGTTACATAAACAAATAAATCAACCTTAGAGATGTTATGATTGTTACAGTGTAATTAAATAATAATAAATGTTTAAGAAGAATAAAAGTAAAAAAATAATCTTAAGTCTTTTATTGGATGCATAAATAAAATTTATATTTATAAAATATTAAAATAAAATCTACACACAGACAGGCAGCCAAAAAAAAGAGCAGAAGTAAAAAATGCCACAGCTGTGCTATATTTATTTCTACACATCTTTTAAAATATACACCTAATTAAACAGAAAAAGCAGAAGAATAAATAGCGCCGCGAAGCAATATATGGTGGTAGCCTTATGCCGAAGGCTCGTCTTCGGTGACAACACCCAATGGACTAAACAACTGTCATAGTATAGACTATAGCAACCAGTTTACCATTACCCACCTATTGTCCAAAAGTCAACAGGGGTCAACTTTTGGCCTATTGGTCTGATTTATTGTGCATAGCTAGATAGATAATTTCAGATAAGCCTGCAACCAAATACACTGTAAACGAGTGTGAACTTCAGATAGTTTATAATTAATTCAGTCTGATTTGAGGTTGGACGTTGATATTGTGGGCTGCAGTGATCACTTCATTTTGATGGTCAGCGAGATTGTTTGCTACTTTTTCAAAATTATAATAAGATAACAGACAATTTTAATAATAAATCATGCACTGAAAAATAAATTAAATGCAAAATATAAATTAAGTAAAGTTCAACAGCGTCTTACAAAACAATAGTCAACACTGTTAGCCAGACAACCAATACAATACATACAAAGTTCGCATGCGGCGGGAATCGCTAAACTATTTCTGTCATAACGCAGAAGTTTTCTACAGTTGGGTTGCAGTAGTGAAAGGTACGTTTGAAGGATGTGGTTAAGCTGACTACACCGAGTTGAGTAGTAATAATTGAAAAAAACAACGGCAAATAAATAATAAATTGCAATGCAGTGCATATGATTATAATTCATTGTTACAACTGACTCACTATAACTGAAAGAAGCTATGGCAAAAGCAGGTCATTTAAAATAATTAAATAAAAATTAGAAATAAAAACCAGAAGTAATACATGCGTTTAGCATTTATGTGACTTCAAGAATCAAGGGGCAATTGGGAAACTATAAATTGATATAATATTTGTATTTACTTCGCGACAAAAAAAAAACTGAAAATTAAAAATGCAAATACTCAACAACTTACTCTTAATCTAACTCTAAGACAATTTAGAAAAAAAAAAGGTTTAAATATAGACATATTTCGCCTTGTCCTAAGCTCTTCGTTTAAGATGTGTAACAAGCTTTATTAATTCGTATATATACGACGTAATATGCTGCATAATATGAATAAGTCTATATCTCTGAATATACTAAATCTATGGTCTATATAGATAATGACATCTGTCTAAATGGGCCTATTAAAATAGGAAGTATTGATGGTAAAAACGATATGGAATCAAGTATTGGTAAATGTATTGCATTTCTTTTTTAAACTTGATTGAAATAATTATTACTATTAATAAATAACAACAAATAAAAACACAACATTGTGCTGTGCCATTTGTATTTTTCTATTGTTTTGTGTGTAAATTGCATTGCTTACTTGCTGTGATTAACGCGTTTATACAATTTATAAAATGCTAATAATTATAACAACATTACCTTCTTTCCGCTTAGACTCTCAATAAGGCATCTATAAGAAACTTGCTCTAACGAAGCCGAACTTTTAAAATCGTTTCTCAAACTGCCATGTCTCGTTATGTTCGTATCGAATGACAAACTGTATGCATCATTCTGTTTTGATTTAACCGGAGAACGAACGGATCTGAACGAATGGTTCAACTTATTTCGTTCTTCGCTTTTAAAGTAATCATTGTGAAACTGTAATTCGGATCCTTCGATGATGTCCTTGATGGAATCACTGCGGGCTTTGGGGCAGTCATTCGGACAAATGTTTGGGACGCTTGAAGATAACGATGGCGTATCTCCGGTCGGTGAGGTTTCTTTTGAACTAGAACTAGAAGATGCGTCGATTGTGTCACAATCGGAATTCGACAGCTCAAAAATTGACAGTTGCTCAGTGAGACGTGTTATCGTTGACGTTGCCTGAAATGTATTTTAATCGATATTTATTCATTGGCAATTTCTCCAATTATGTATAATGTGTCGTGTCGTGCCATTTCTTCTTTGTATGTAATATTGTTTCCTTTCTGTTGTTTTGTGTGTACATTAACTATAAATAAATAATGTTATCATATTTTCACCTGTTTTTCCGATTCATCACCGCAACCGTTTCTAGGCCATCCTATTATTGTCAAAGATTCTTCAAAAACAGAAGGTTCCCAGAGGCGTAACATACTCTTGACTTTAGTTGTAATGCCTATAAATTAAAACAGTTCGTAACGGCCGACGTACACAAAAATAAAATTATTTGAATGACACTGTTTCTGGTTACAAATCGGCAGTCATATATGGGGACATTTTGGATAACTTCACTTGGCTGTTGAAGTAGATTAGGACCCAAATACTTGTAAAGTAAAACGAAATCTGTGTGTGTACAATACTAATTTTGGTACTAAAATATGGGTTTAGTTATCATCGACAAATTATTGTACCACTGTTGGGCACTAGTCTCCTCTCAGAGATGAGAGAGCCACAGTTCATCACGCTTGCCAAGCGCAGATTAGCGGGCTTCACATGCCTCTGAGAACATTTTAAACAACTCTTAGACATGAAGGTTAACTCACTGTAACGAATTTAGGAGAGGTGCCTGGATTTGAAACCCGACCCATTGAAGTGGTCTATCACTTACTTTACTAGAACTCACTCACTAGGTATTGTTCCTAAAACAAATAATAACTTGAGTCAAAACTACAACTAAACTCAAAAATAAATGTACTTTACCTTCTAAAATACTAATGACATCAGCGTTCTGCTTGGCCTGTAGGAGTATGACGATTCTGTCCATATCAGTAACCACATCTTCACGCAACTTCCTCAGCGCAATGACATTGTCATACTCAGTTTGTATTTTGCTGGCTGTGGCAGAATTCTGTGCCGCTTTTGTACTATTTATATCTTTCACTTGCTGCACCAACCTTGTAATTAAAAGATTTCTAACATTAGAATAAAGATAATCAAACACACAGATGTGCCCGCGCAAATAGGACAAACAAAACATTATTCTAAAAATTCCATTCACATAAGAAAGAAACATTGAACACCAATATTATTGTAGGGTTCTTACATAAGAACACCATTTTTCTGTACACATAGGTTCGTTATGGCCCATTAGCAGCACAACTGATATCGATACGCTTGCAACCAGTACATATCACATCCTAGCTACCACTTTCGGCTAGACCTCGGCAAGGATCAATGCCGGAAATGCCACATACTATCCATTAGTGTCAGCGTCAGCGAGCGAGGTGGACATAAACCTACAGCTGATGGCACCACCGTTAGCACCTATTTCTGCCTCAAAGCAGCAGAAGAACTGCTGGGTTTCGCTTTGCAGGGTGTCTTTAGGCAGAAGACACTGGATAAGAATCATTCCAACATAGAATACATTCCTCAGAAGTAGCAACACAGCCACTTACAACCTTAGACAGAGCTTCCGTCCCAGTTGAGTTTTGATGTTTATGTCCATGGGCTGCAGTGACCGCTTAACATCAGGTGGCCTGTATGCCCTGCAGCCCTACCCTGCATTCTGCTCATAAAAACAAGCACAACTAAACCAGCTTCTTCGGTGTTGTCGATAAACAGTAACTGCTCCGATAAGTGCCACATTATCAGCTCGCTCTTGGTGCGATTCTCGACGCCGAAAAATGATTTACAATAAATGGTTACCTGATGAGGCCTCCGGTTCTCTCTGACTTGTGCGAGTGAGCGGCGAACGCACCTGCGGTGACGACATCATGGAATCCGGTCTTGTTCAGGGTATCATTGTGTACCCACATTCTTTGCAAGTGGAGATTTGTCGGCGCAAATTCGAGGCTCGGGTCGTCTGAAAATTAAAAAAAGCTACACCTACTTATTACACATTTTTCACAGGAACCCGTTTGGCCCTTAAAACGATTATTGATCAATTATAACAGACACACTATTTATGTACCTACTTTATCTCGTTCAAACTTGTGGATGTAAAAAAGTTTTAATTAGTCATTTAGTACTAAATTTGGTAGTTTCGATGGATGCATGTCGAGATATAAATTAATTAATACCAAAATATTGTGAATCACAAACGCTATATTCAGTTGATTCAATGAATACAAATAAAAGATTCACAAAAAATCTTAATACTAAGCGGCACTTAACGTTACAGCCCTAAACACTACAAAAAAATAAACGGAATTCATAAAAATAAAAATAAACCTATTAAGTGCCTTCAAATAAGCTTATCGTATATCAATAAACTATAGCAAAATAAAAATGACTACGAAAAAACTCAAAGAACCAAAAAGATAACCATAATCTCGCCTTTCTTACTGCTAGCCTTGAAATAAGCATGGTCGGCTTCCTGCAGACATCTCTTGGAGTGGCAGTAGTGCTTCAGCAAAGATACGTGGGTACTGGCCAAGTCCAGTTGCCGACTATGCCAATGTCCAGACAACTCCCCAACAGACAGCAGTTCTTCAAGTAACTCTTTCTCGCGTTGTATAAATATATCCCTTTAAAATAAAATAAAAACATCTAGTGAACCATCAATTATGAAATATCATCCATCAAACCATAATTGTTCCTGATGTACAAGGGTCTCACTCACACCTCACCCAGACCCAGAGATAAGTGTTTAAGCCATAGTCCACAACGCGGGCCAAGTGCAGATTGGCGGACTTTAAATGCTTTCGATAATATTTTGGAGTACTTTTAGGCATGTATGTTTCCTTGCGATATTTTCCTTCACCTTTAAGGTTAGTGATAATTAATTCCTGTTACGCACATAATTTAGAAACAATTTTAAATATTTTTTTTTTAACCACTAAGCTCACTAATCTCACTTTTTATGTATGTATTATAGAGGAATAATTTGGAGATGGATTTTTTTTTTATTACTTCATCAAACAGCACACAATCCGTATGTTATAAATTAAAAGACTGTTTAATATTACTAATCTGATAATAAATACTGTTTAATATCTAATTCTGCTGTAGTATAAGAATTATGTTTGTTAATTAAATTGAAATAATAATATCAATGAACTCACAGCAGTTGAACGGGTATTTGAAAGCATATCTTCGGCTCAGCCATTATTTCGTGAACGGTGATATCGCCTCCCAGGCCTGAATGGAACCTGTACGTGAGCTGATGGCTGTTTACAAAGTTTTGCTTAAGCAGGTTTCCGTAGGAAGGAAATTTTAGCTTCAGTCCCAACCTTGGTGGCAGAGACTGAGAACGTCGGTGGCATAAGACCTTTTGTGGAATGTCTATACTATTTCTGTCATTTGTGTGGCTTGGGCTAGTGCCAATGTAAGAAGGTTCAAGACTCCACCCGTTTATAGTAACAAATCCAATAGTTTTATTATCCTGAGTCATCAATGCCACCCTCAATCTTTGAGCTTCCTGTAAAAAAAGTAACAGAACGTCATCAACATAGTTAACTTAATTTCATTAATTTAATAAGGTTCACTTATAATTAGCTTGTAAAAAAAACAAACTTACCTGTATAGTACTTAGAGTCAGTGAGGTGAAACCCATAGGAACTGCAGTTTCAGATACTCGTTCTTTTACATCATACACAACCAATCTGACCGAAACATCGTTAGTTAACCCATCGCTGGCTCTGAACAGAATAGTCTTCGAAAAACTTGGATTGCTACAAGTCTGTAAAATAAATACTTCTTTAAATATTCACATACTAAATCTGTACCCATTTCTTTGCATTTGCAACAATATATACAGGCGGTATATTTATTAAGAACACATTACAAACATAAAACTGTTATAAAAGAAAATTACTAACAATTAATAAATATTGATAATATGTGGATATGTCAATACTAATAACCCAAGAAAAAGAATGTTTATCCATTCATATTCATAAAATTTAACTTAGCTTAAAATCTGCTTATGGGCGGACTTATTTAGATGTTATGGAAACCAAATATAGAATGAAAAAATTATATATCTGTCTTTCTACATGTTTTGCTTACAAATTTTTCCAATTTTTAATAGCCGTTAATAGCTTTATGCCACAATAATCTTAATTAAATAGTGTAGCCCCACACTAGAATTCCCTGTGTTGTGGGTGCCATGGCCAAACACAGAAACTGCAACATATACACCCAGATCAGAAACGGAAATCTAGATTCATCATTCAAATGTTTTGCGGGGAATCGAACATAGAATCCTCTTAATGCAAAAACAGCATGTTGTCCACTGTGCTATATAGGTTATCAGGCATGGTTAATTTTAGGCATGTAGGGTAGGAAAAGTCAATCAAAACTTCTATACAAGTACATGTACTCATAATACAATGTTTACGTACCTCTACAATTTCGGTGGTACCATATTTAACACACAAGCCCTTATGATATCTGACATACAGCACCATTAATGGTGATGGTGGTCTTCCATGTACATCACACAGTAGATTGTCGCAAGAGAGTGCAAGTTCACACAATGGCACCTCATTCATATCTGTATCAAAAATACTTTATTTCAACAAACTGCAGATTGAAAGTAGTAAAAAACGTGCTAACCTCAGCATGCACAATACTCTGTAGTAAGTAGAATATACTGGTGACAATGGTTATCTTACCTGCCACTATACCCTTCTGCATCCGATATGTTGTTATGTCCACAATGGGCCGAATCCTGTTTAACTTTTCCTTTAATGCTACAATTTGAGAACGCATGACATCATAAGGAGCCATTTGTATGGATTTCAACCATAAGGTACGTTCAGACTCATGGAATGTCGCCAATCTGTAGCATACTCCATTTTCCCATACTATAAAATAAAAAATGAAAAAACATAAATAGACAATAATAATATCTTTACATACTGCCATTATTAAGATTTGACTTTGGTTGTCAGGAGTAAAATTTTACTGCTGTAGAATTTGTGATTTAAATTACACTTTTTCTTACTGTCAGGAATTCCAAAAGAAACACCAATCAGTTGCTGCAAATTGATTTAACTTTTCAAATATTTTGGGCATTAGCATTAAGATATATTTATTTCTGCTCAAAGATTTAGCACAATGGAACCTATTATATTATATTACTTATTATACCTACCTACCTACCATACCTATTATATTATTATGTTAATCTGAAATCTTGGCCAGTAAATCATCATCAAGTTATTTCGACACCTTTGTGTCACCAAAGATAACACGAAGTAAATATCAACTGAAATTGGTTTCATTCATATTAAGTGTATTATACAGACTCAAACAGTAATGCAAACATTTTCACATATGAGTTTCCTTTACAGCTTCACTTATTCCTATTACAAGTGTCTCTGACTACTTACCAGGAAGCCCTGACTACTAGTTTTTAAGGATTTTCTTAAATAAACACATTTTTTTTTACTTACATAAATGTGCCCAAACACTGAGTGAATCTGACCTGAGATGAGTATTGGTGAAATATATTGATATTAACTTTTAGTAGACATATTTACTAATAATAACAGTAATAATTGTATTATTATTAGTAAATATGTTTGTTAAAAGTTGTGATATGTATAAGTATCTAATATATGTATCAAAATGAAATGTTATTAAAAAAATGTACTAAAAGATCTCTCCTTAGAAACCAGCAACTTAAGAGACTAGTTAAAAATATATAACATCCATATCAAACCTAATGATAGTGTTTACACTATACCCAGATGTGTTGCTACATAACTACTGATAACAGCTGTTGCCTGTTACAATTTGCCCCATGAAGCATAATGACGCTTGAGAATTCACTTAAGGAAATTTTCCACTAGATAATTTACATACATACATCCAGAGTCTAACCACTCCACTCCAAGCAATACCGAAACTGTAATTTTATTTGATATGCCATTGTTTAATAGCCAAGTACTTTTTTGACTTGAGTAATATTTAGCTGCAGAAATATGTACTAATGAAAATGTAACAGTGCTAAAATATTTACCGATTTGAAAAGGCCAATGTCCATTTTCATCTTGTGCCTGCACTTTAACCTGATGTTGGCCTAAAATAAACACCCCTACTGACTCATACCAGGCCTCAGACCCCTTCAAATAAAAGAGGAGATTGCCTTTCAATCGGAACCATCTTACTGTTGTACCTAAAATAACATAAATATGGTTTAATTAGGAATGCAACAAATGCAAACATTAGTTTATTTACATATATTATAGTAAGATATTGAGATATAAACAAATAAAGCAATTTTTAAATATGTCCCACTAGTGTTGTTCTTAACAAACAAATAAATGAACATTATGGGGTGTACAATTCCCAACTTCTCCATTACGCATAAAAAAAATATTACACCAACCTTCAGATCTACGAAAAAAGCCATCCTGTTTTTCCTTCAATACTAATACACCTTCTCTGTCAAAACTCTGTGAAGTGTGTGATGCTAGCGCAGCTAATTCTAGCTTGTTGTATCGCATATTTATCGGTTCACATGATTCATTGTCTAATAACAACTGACCACACCTTCATAAGTGCGTTTTGAGAAGTAAATGCTTACACAAATACACAACTTTAATTTTCCAGGTACAAATTAAAACTATCGGAAGCTATGGCTGAGACTTTGACGAAGAATTTTCGCTTGACCTTTTTTATTAGATGTAATAGCAAATGTTCTATTTAATGCAGTGGTCAAGTATCAAACAACTGTCTTAACCACTTCAGTAATAACTTTACAAAAATTTACAACTTGTGTAAGCGCTAAGTACCCAGGTAGTCGCCTACTAACTTAGAAAATCGAGTATGGAATATGGTATGGTGTGAGGGAGGTAAATGTCACTTATTTAAACGTCAATTTTCAGACAATAGACAGATGAATTCATAGTAACCTTCACATGTTAGGTTAAACCGAGAGTTTAATTTTTTCGTTTGATTAAACCTACCGGTTCTTTCATTATAAGGCCGATAATTCGTCTCTTCGATGATAAGGGAATTCCACTGCGAAAATTACTTTCGGATAAGCTATTATAAAAGTAAGAAATACCAATGAAAACAACTATTATATATTATGAAGTTATATTACGATTGGATTAATAATTTGCACAAAATAAGCAAAAAAACGTTCCAACCGGCGTGCCATTTATCGGTAAATAAAGACGGTACACACTATCAGTAAAATAATTTACCGTTAGTACCTCCAAACTGAAATAAGGTCGAGGGCCTATTCAGATAGATGAAGTTGTACGGATTTAGTTGGAATTTATATTGTCTGTGTGTTCTGACTAAACACACTCTTCAAACCAAAACAAAGCAATGCTCATAGTGTTGCTTTAAGACAGAAATAAATAGTGCCACCTATATATGTAGCTATGCGTTTAAGAAAATTAATTTATATTTTAAAACACTGCATACTGTTGCTAATCATAATTTGCTCATGCAAACCTATAAGGCTCTAGTAGAATGTATAGCTACATACTGTATATGTGCTTGGGGACCCGCTGCCAAAACGTACCTCATTGAGGTTGAGAGAGCACAGAGAGCGCTTTTAAAAGTCATGCTATACCTGCCGTTCCGATACCCAACATATGCACTCAATGAAAAAGCCGGAGCTCTTACAATACGTAAGCTTTTCATCTACCAGAGCCTAAGAAGATTCCACAGGTAGGTACTATGTTCCAAATATTAATCTCCCAAACAAAAGAATTCAATCTTACCCTGTACCGCGCACTAGAAGTAAAATAGCAAAACACAATTTTAACTACTCAGCACCAAAATTATAATATAATAAATTCAACAGGCTCCATAAATGCAATAACTTATCAAATTATCAAGTCAAAGAAATAATTATAGAATGGTTAAATAACCTTAATTATGACGAAACAGAAAAAATATTGTGTAATGCTCACTAAACACTCAACCACAGTTCTTAAAGACGTTTAAAGTCCGCCAACCTATATTTGGGCAACGTGGTGGAGTATGGCCTAAACAATTGTGTCAGAAGAGACCCTTACCTAGTAGAAGAAAACCTCGACACGCAGATTAAGATCGTCAGAAATAGTGCCGCATTACTTAATTCTCGGCAGACTCTACACCTTAATAGATACATGGAACTTCGGTACATTTTTTATGAGTGTGGTGCACCATGACCCAAATTATTCCCTAAGCCATACGCAATGCCTACATATTTTTTTAAGTAATAGCGCTTTTATTTATTAATCGTGTTAGCGGTACAAGGCAATAATTTACTACGCGACTGTAGCCGGCAGTGCTGTTCAGTTTCCTTGCTGACTCAATGCGCTGAATACTGTACAGTGAGCCAAGCGAAGTGGTACGGCGCGGCGCCGCGATGCTCTGGCGCAATGTTTTCTACGTTGGATAAAGATGAGATGGATTTGAATCACATATATTTTGAATGCTCATTTTAAGATGCTTTTTGATTTTAATTTATTTATACTTAAAAGGATGTTGAATTTATTAAACGTTAACCTTAGTGTGGCCCTATCATTATTAAATGGCCAAAGGGAGTCTCTATGATTCCCAAGTGTCACGTGATCGATTACCATAGACAATTTGTCTTTTGTCTTTTTACTTCCACGCCCGGCGGTGGCGGCTCATGCCCCCCGTGAAAATATTTATTTCTGGTGTATTAATGTGACTAAGCCAAAATGGATACGAGAAAGCTAACGGAAATTTTGCGTGCGACGATTGATCCTAACCAGAGGCAGCAAGCAGAGGACCAGCTTGCTCTGGTAAGCTGTTTTTTTTCACCCACATGCTTGAGAAATTTGTTACCCGACCGAATTGCACTAACCGTCTTATTGTATGTCATTCCGTTCCGTATACAGACTTCTATACCTGATCGTATAGTAATATGCCGCGCTGGTATGACTCGCGTTCGCATTCGACATTCGCGTGTTTTTTTATTATTATTAGTTACCTAAGTATTTCTTTCCGTTTACTAGTTCTCACTAAAATAATATTTGAAGTTTCTAGCAATTAACCTTTAAATTCTTCGTTAAAACCATAAGTATTCGATTACTAGGCTAAGAACTAAATAAAATTCCAACAGGGTTCATAAAAGTGCAATTTACGGGTGAATCTTGCATGAATTAAATTTTTTTGAAATTGCAAGACACAAATATTTCGCTAGGTAACGCTAGTCGAGAATGGAAGAGGCTCAGTACTAGTTTGTAGTAACTCTTTGTCCTAATGACAGATGCAGATTCAATTTTAATTATGTAAATGTAGTATATATATCTAGCTATCTTTTGTAGGAACACTGCACTGTTTCTTTTTTAAACCATAATGATGAAAAAAAGTCAATAGCAACAAGCAAATGTATCTGAAGAAAGTCTGTTAATATTTTTGTTGGGAGCGAGTCCTTCACAACACATGTTGAATTCACATGACCATGAATTGGCTTTTAGAATAAATTTATTATTACTGTGTGACTATGTTCAAAAGCATTATAAAATATATGGATTATAATTTTTTTATTACTTGACAATACATTAAAAGAAATTCAAAGTTAAGACTGAGGCCTCGTGCTCCACCATGTAACATAAATGGATTGATGATAGATTTTTTTCACCTACTGTACTGTATGTTTGACATGTTGTACATTAGAATGTATAGAACCATGATCTTAATTTCTTGCTTTGTTTTATTTTAGATACATAAGATTATAAGCTTTGGGCCTTCTCTTCTACAAGTTGTCATGTTAAATGAAGTGTCTATACCCATACGACAAGCTGGAGTTGTATACCTTAAAAACTTCATAACTACTGGGTGGAAAGAAAAGGAAGCAGAAGATGGGGAGCCCATACCATTCAATATCCATGAGCAGGACCGTGCAATGATTAGAGACATCATTGTTGAGGCTATTGTCCAGGCACCAGAAATAATAAGAGTTCAGCTTTGTGTTTGCCTGAAAACCATTATAAAAAGTGACTTCCCAGCTCGCTGGACTCAGATTGTTGATAAAATTCACATTTATTTACAAAGTCCAGAGCCAAACTGCTGGATGGGTGCTCTCCTTTGCCTCTACCAGCTAATAAAGTGCTATGAGTATAATGTTAATGAGAAAAGAACACCTCTATTAGAAGCTATGAATCTGCTTCTACCTATGATGTACAACTTGATTGTAAATCTTCAAGCAGATCAATCTATAGAGTCAGTATTAATCCAAAAGCAAATACTCAAATGTTTCTTTAGCCTTATTAAAGTAAGTACAAACTAAAAAGTAAATATATTTTATGTTACCTTTTACTAGATAATTATTGCGTTTAAACACAATACATTGAAATGCTAATAATATTACTTAAATAAATATACAAATTTCTTTTTTTTTTTAGTACATGTTGCCAATGGATTTGATAACTAAAGAAGTTTTCACCAAATGGATGGAAGTACTGAGAATTGTGATGGAGAAACCAGTCCCAGAACACACACTGCAAGTGGAAGAGGATGAACGTATGGAGCTACCATGGTGGAAGTGCAAAAAATGGGCTGTGCACACACTGTACAGGTTATTTGAAAGGTATGTCACAAGAATTCGTCTGAAGAATTAATAGACAGATTTAATACAATTTAAATTTAACAAACATTTCCTGTTGTAGATATGGTAGTCCTGTGAACACTCGTGAAGAATATGTCCAGTTTGCTGAATGGTATTTGACAACATTCACTGGAGGCATTCTTGAAGTTCTTCTTAGAGTTCTTGATCAATACAGAAATAAGATATATGTGTCACCACGAGTTTTGCAACAGACGCTTAGCTACATTGATCAATGGTAAGTGTTTAATTGCTGTATACTAACACACAAAGTCAAAAAAGAAGAAAAAAATAGCATGGAAACTTATTAAAAGATAGTTTATTAAGCTGAAGAAATGAACCATATTTAAAACTGACATTATTTTAAGACTTGTCATACTCTCAATCAAAATAGCTGACTATCAAATCATTTGAGATACTTTTTAGCTCTAGGTTTTTATAAAACAATATAAACATAATTTGGGGTGTCCTAATTATTGCTAGGGGATACACTGAACTATTTCATGCTAAATGAACATCGTATAATCGAAAATATCCCAGTTTTTTCAGAAATTTGCTTATTGCCCTTTTACATCGGAATGATAGTCTGATGATTGTAGACATAAATAAAATAAATAAATAACGCTTCATACTCACAGCCCCACAGTAGGTTTCAACCTGTGTCGCGGGTACCATGGACACACACAGAAACAAGCACACAAACACCCAGACCAGGTACAGAAATCTAAATTCATCATTCAAATTTCTG
>DWKW01000837.1:0-14429 GCA_018250115.1 Doberes anticus
AACAGCAGTTCTCACACCGCTGCTTTACGGCAAAAATAGACTGCGACATAAGACTACAACCGTACTCATTTGAACCACCACTCGATTGTGCGCTTGCTTCGATTTTAGAAGTACAAGTACTTGGGGTACAAGTAATTGGGGTAAGTTCGAATCAAATTCGATTTATTTAGAATGCGAATCGGTCGGGAGTCAGCCTAGAAATCTACACTATGAGAAAAGGGTAATTGAGTTTCACTCTATATATTAAAGTACAATCTTGTTTTTAATACAAATCTTAACAGCGTAATTCATGAGAAATATAAAACGTCTAATAAACTTTTCATAGTTAAATTATGTTTTTTTGGCATATGTGATTTTGAATGGGTTAGTGAGCAAAACATATTTTAGCTATGAAAGGTTTTAATGTTTCATATTTTTTAATTAATGATAATGATGTAAGAAACCTCAAGCTTACTGTACTGTAAACTTGTAAACAGAATTAGTGAAAATAACAACTTTTACATAGTAAACCCACTGTAATATTAGGTCGGGAAATAAAACATTCGCGGCCTCCGTCGCATTTTTGTAAAGAAATTTACCGAATTTCTTCGTTACTTTTACTCATTTTCTTTGAAAGAAAAATGGCGGAAAACAGTTCACCTTTATAAATCTTTATATTTCGATCAATTTTATTTTACTCCTTAGATGCTTGGTCCTTACCTAAAACATCTTAATATTCTCACGATATATTCATTGAATAGAAAGTTGTAAAAGTTTTAAGATGCTTCGATTTTTATAAGATGTGTGTATTATTTCTGCGGATAAGTAAGAGAGGGTTTTCTAATCTAAATATCAAAATATAATTACTGTAAAATATGAAGGTTTATTCTGAGTAACATTTCATTTTATTCATTCTGAAATACATACTTTCATCAAAATCAACAAACAGAATCAATACATATTCAAATTTTAAGTTTAGTTAAAAACCTCCTAACATACGTCGTAGCGCCGCATCACGCTTCATAACCGGCTCATATAGATCAAAGTCCTCGCGGACGATGTCGCGGATACAGCTAATATAAAATATTTACAATACAGCAGACGTATAAACATAAGAAATTCACTGAACGTGACAAAAATTTTCCTCTAAAACTAAAAGTATACAACTGCAACATCTGAACTGCCAAACTGTTTGGTAACTTACACTCTACGCAATGAGGTCGCAGGATGACTAATGAAATAACGTAGGCAAAATTTGATTTTATTCGTCAACAGTGATACATTAATTTCGACGCTTCTCTAACATTACGGTTTAATTTTTTGAAGAAATTAATCGCACCCTTCAAACCGAAGTAGCAGCTCTCACGCCGCTGCTTAAGGGCAGAAATAGGTGCTGCGGTGGGAGGAAGCCTTCGACATAAGACTACCACCATCAAATCTATCGTCAATTTGACAATGACTTTGCGCGACCAGAGTATTTATACATCAGTAATCAGAAAATCACTTCTCTACCATTTTACTCGATAGACGACTCTGTTATATTAACATTTGTTTTGCATGAAGATGATTATTTTTAAGCCTGTCAAAAAAAAACCGGTTTTTTCATTGTTTTTTAATAGAACAATAGTTGTATACATGAAATCACCGTAAATTGTGAACTAAATGTCAGTTTGAACTTAGTCAGTTGATACTTAAAAACTAATGAATTTGTCATTGTCCCGTGCTATCTTATGTTTTATCCTACGAACTTATTGAGTGAGATGAGAAACCATCATATTTATGTGAGGTATTATTTAATGGACCACGTTTATTTATTTTTCCTTATAGAGAGATTATTAGTGTAAAAAATATTTTATTGTAAAGTGTGTGCATACAAAGGCTGCTATAAAGTGTTCTGCAAGTTATTTTTAAAACAATCAAGTGGTTTTTTACAGTAATTCAAAAACCGATTGACATTATTAGAATTTTTAAAGACAACATAAAATCCTAAACATTCCATCATTTTCTGTAACATTCTCATTAACTTATTCCCTTTACCGGTCACTAGTTTCCTCCGATAAATTGAAAGTAGCTTATAATCCTATCTATCCATGTGAATATAATGTGTCAATAATTATTGTGTGTCAATAATAATCAATTAATATGAATAATGATAATAATATGATTATTAATACATTAAAAAATAAATAATTACTAATATAAGTTGCTACTAGTAGAACTTCCAACTGTTCATTGTTTATGAATAGAACTTCCAACTGTTCATTGTTTATGAACAGTTGGAAGTAACGAAAGTTAAATCGAGTATACTGTATATTTTTAGATTAGTATTGTATGTTTAGATTGATGAAAAAGATATTGTATTGTACTCTTGGTTTTTCGGTATTCCCAATTTGCGGGATTTCTCTCTGTCCTAAAATTGATTTTAGGGCGCTTTCTGTTTCAGGCGGGCAGTGGCCAACGTGAGCCTGTGGGTGCTTGCACACTTGGGTCATCACTCACTTATCTCCTTGGCACCTAATATCAAACCAACCTCATCTACGAATTGAAACATTAAACAGGCTTTATATAAGTGCGTCGACAGCAATAAGTGCGTCGGATTTTTTTTTCTATTTTCTTATCACTAAACATTTAAAATACTACATATTATTATCAATGTTTCTTTTAAGGTTGATGATGATCGAGTGCATGAGCGATAAGTTAGTGATGACACCGTGGCTTCATTTATGGAGACTCGACGCGAGATTCGGGGTGCAAAGGCTCACACAACTGACATTATTTGCGAATTAAGCGAAAGGTGGATAGAGACAATTTTAGAAATAGAAGGTCATATGCTTCTACACACGCGGCAGTGCATGGCTGAACCCTAGGCAGGTATACTTTAAGTAGCACTTTCTTGTAGAATGTCAATTTGTGTGTATCGAGATATTGTCTTAAAAGGACGAGTAAGCTTCGATTCAAAATTGGACAATACAAGGTGTAAGCTTAGGGTTCCACCATAACTGCGCGGCATTGGCACCAACGTGCCTATGCGTCAATCTTAATATGTCCTGCACCCCGTGTCACGTTGAGATTCAGGTTTCCATAAATGAGGCTATAAATAACGCACGTTCAAACGTCGGCGCCCGTAGTTGACAAAAGAAAGCTCGTTAAAAATCAGAATTTGTATGATGTGAAAATTTAAGATGTGATTTTCCAAAAAACTGTGTTGCTGAAATGAATGAAGCAGTTTAAAAAACTTTCAAGATTTTTCCATACTACTTATTGATCTTGTGATGCCTTATATGGCAATTCCGAAAGTTAAATCGATCTTTCAGCGAAATTATAATTTGCCACATTTATTACTGTGTTTTGGTATGTTTTGTGTCGTCAAGTTATGCGGTACTTGCTATTGGCATAAAATGATCAAAGACTTAATGTACTATTAGAACATTATAACATTTAAATGTGTGATGAATTAAGACTAAGTTCGTCTAGTCTATTTATGTGACTAACCGAATACGTATTTGTGTGGTAATAGTCCCTAGGATTAACATGTTTAGTACAACAGAGTACAAAATAATAATAGTAAGTATAATATATTATAGTGTCATGCTATTCACGTACAAAACAAAGTGTGGTTTTCCAGTGTTATTTATCTTACTATTTTTTCTCGTAACGAAACGTACATTACCTACTGTAATCAGTAAGAGGCGAAGATTATATTGTACCCATCTCAATAATATTTTAATGTTCGTAAGTGATGGTAAAAATGGCATTTCTTAATACTTAATATAAGAATCTACTTCCAGTTGACTCAGTAATATGGATGATGAAACTAATTTAAACTTTAAGAATACATTTGAAATTATGTTGTTGAGGCAACGAAACAATTGTGGTCTTGTCCAATTGAATAATTGTACAAACCAGTATTTAATGTTATAGAAATTATTTGGGGTTTTGCAAATTTTTTATTTTTTTATTTGATTCATGCCATGCGTATGGTAGAGGATCTCATGTTATATTTCAATGAAACGTGGTTTTGCTACTATGTGCAACATTATTGTTAGGAATCAAACAGAGGTGATCGTGTATATACATAGTTTATGAGAGTAATACGTTCTCGTACACAACTTGTATTTTTAAAATCTTTCATTATTCCTATCTTCGCACGCTTGTATAAAAAAATAACGACGCGATTTTCTAACTCATGTCAAGAATATTGTAATAAATCATATGTAGAATGGATACACTTAAATAGCACACAACGCAACAAAATTTTTGTCCAACTCCAAATACATTTCACCAAAGTATTAACCAAATTTTAGAATCGAAACTGTTAGGCAACAAAATAAATTGATTCGTTCTAGGATATCTACCTTGATCAGTTTTTACTTTTTTTCTTACTAATTTCGAAGGTTTGAATCCACTCCTTTCTTAACGTGTCCCCCTCCACTGCATGTGTAGTTACACCTATTACAACCTTGTGAGGGCCAATTTTAAACATTTAAATTAATTATTAAATACCTTACAGGAGACTGCAAGCCTGGTGGGTAATCAAAGTGAAGTTTCTTGTGCAATCCGTACTCTAAGAGTATTTAAGTAATCTTATTTGTTAAGATCGGCAGAGTCGTTGTCGAAAGATAAAAATAAATTAAAAGTATAAATTCTTTTAATCTATTAAAATTTGATACTTCGCTATACTCATTGATAAATATATGTTTTAAATTTTTGAGCATATTGGATACTTAATTTTTCATAATTAGAGCTTATAAAAGAGACGTGAATGAACTGTAGTTCATTTCAGTTTAATATAACTTTTAGTTCAATGTTGGCAAATCTGCAAACTGATTACACAGAAAACCTTATTTAGATTGAATCTCCACAGCCATGCTATCTGCTTTTAAATAGTATTTAGAATCATAATCCTTTGAGCAAATTTATAGTTGATTAAATATTGGAAATCAGATTTCTGCCTAATGATATATCTAACCAGTATAATATTATTCTGACGATAAACAGAATGTATAAATTTTATGTGTACATAATTATTCATATGAATATATTTTAATGATCTACATTTCTTAAGTTATAATATGAATGATTAATCACAATTGCTCTGCCAGTTTACCAGATGCTTTGAATTACGTAATGGTACTGATGAATAAGTATGTTTCTACTGTACTTACACTGTAAAAGTGCATACAAATGTGAAATGAAGGGGGAAATTTGAAGAATCCAAAGTCAAAAGTTTTTTTACCTTTATAATATCCTAATGAGTCAACAAACATAAATATTACTAAGAAATATTGATAGCAAAATTAAATATTTTACATACAGGCGTAGGTGTTGTATGATTGTTTTCTTATGCAGCTAGGGACGAAATTATATTTTTTTAGAACTACTGAAAATTATAGTTTTGTGTATTACAAAAAAAAATTAAGTCGAAATTTTTCGAAATAGTTTTGCCATAGTTCCTGTTCTTATTTTAAAATATAGGTAAATAAGATTCAGAAACGTCTTAGAAGTCGAAATCAGTAAAATTTCCAAAAACACCCTCAACATGAAGACCACTGATCTGTTACAATTTCATAACAGTAGATGTATTAATATTAACATTATATTTACTAATTGGTTTTTAATTATGTGCTATATTTTCTGGGTTGTTATTTGATTATTATTAGTTATTTTTTTTATTCTTGCCTACCTTACATTAGATACAATTCTTTAATATTTCGCAGATTCCTCAAGGAGAGCATCAACCTATTAGGGTTTATTGGTTGTCCAATAGGCGTTTGTAAGTCGTAAAACTGATCAAAATTAAATTATTAATAACTTGAAATTTACAATGACAGTTGCGGCGGCGCCTAGATTGTTTAAATGCCTGGAGTCAGATTTTTAAGATATTACTTTTTAATATACTTAAGCATCCAGTTTTGATCAGTGAAGTTAGATTTATGCTTATTATCAATTTTATACAGGATTTTTTTTAAATGCATTTCTGCAACTCAAATTCGTATATAGATTATGTAAGAATTATTTTCAGTTCTGATGTATGTTTGTATGTATGTATATGTTATTTTATCAAAGTATTGAATTTATACAATAATGAATTATAAATAGAAATAAGCTTAGTTTTTACTTAGTACAAAAATACAAATTTCAATTCCGGCAGTAAAGGTATTTGTGCTCTTAATTTTTAACAAAAGTTTTTTTTAGAACGTATTGTCATTTGCGTTACAAAGTTGTTGATTTTTCTTACCATGCTTAATTAAGGTATGTGCATATATTTTACTGCACTCAATTTCTTAATTTGATGAAGTAGGATTTTGCACGAATTATGGTCGTGATTGTAACGATCGACGTGGTTTTTCGTAGTCCTAATACCAAGATCTACTCAGTAAACTGGGAACAGCGCTGCAGTCTTTTTGATACTTATTTGTTAAATTTAATAATGAAATTAAAATATTTTTGGCTGTACATAAATGTAAAAGTGGAAATATTTGCACTCTTGCCTTGTTTAATTTGTTAGTTTGTTCTTTGCTATTTAATGTACAATTATAATCATATATTAAAACAGAATCGTCATGTATATGTATTTTTATATTTTTATTGAGTTCGCGATGGTTTTTAAAAGCAAACTTTTTTACCGGTACGTTATATTTTTGTTGGCCATTATAAATATTTAACATAAAACTTATAATATATATGTATAATATTTTAAATTATATAATTTAAACTTTATCCCATGTTCTGTTCTGGCAGGAGATTTAGTACAGTGAGTTTTAACATTTAACTAGAAAAACAGAATCATATTTGGTTATTTCAATTTCAACAAAACGAAATCGATAGAATAATTGCGTTGCGTTATACTTTAAAAATTTTTTTTTTCACTTTTTAATAATTAAATTAAAAAAAACAATTAAAACTCACGCGCGTCTTATAGTTTTTCTAACGTTAATTTATATCTGTTATTTAAATACTTTGATATCAAATATAGTACTTTCCTATTTCGTCTCCGGGCAGATGAATGTAAAATACACTTATAAGTCTATCTCTAAAAAGTGATGCGCATAGTAGCTGCCAAGTATTACTGTTTTTATAACTAAGATCTAGCTGATTATTGATTTTAGTCTATTTTAACACGAGTTAAAAGTTAGGTACCAAGAAATGTTTAAATGATGCACAATGATTTATTACATCTGCCTTACTATACGAAATTACACTCAAAAAGTCGTTTCTAATTTTTTTGAGAAATTTAGCGTTATGTAAATTGAATTCATACCAAAACTACTGAAAGAAGAACGGAACAGACTTGAAGCTGTTGACCCTTATCAGCGAGCTTCGTCGGCGTATTACAGGGTCGCATGTTATAATTGTTCATTGCAGGGCCAGCATCCGAATATCGTAACAGTGCGCGAGATCGTCGTCGGTTCGAGTATGGATAAGATATTCATTGTCATGGACTACGTTGAACACGATCTAAAGAGCCTCATGGAGACTATGAGAGGAAAAAAACAAGTGTTCCTTCCAGGTATCAATCTATTAATGTTCGTCTGCAATATTAGTATGTGTGATAACTTTATAAAAGATTTGTTCATTATTCATGAATCCATTATTAAATAAAAATATGTCCAATTTCGTACATACATTAACTGTAAATCTCTTAAATAGTCTGAAAGATAGTGTCGTACTAAAATACTCGTATAATGTAAACGTATGCTTTACAGGAGAAGTGAAATGTCTAATGACACAGTTGTTGAAAGCTGTGCACCATCTACACGATAACTGGATATTGCACAGGGACCTTAAGACTAGTAATTTGCTGCTTTCGCACAAAGGCATTTTAAAGGTAAATAGCTTAAAATGTTGTATTACTAATTGTATAATGTAATAATTGTGTATTCAACTCGTAGCTACACAAGATTTTATAAAAATTTATAATTATTAATTATAGGTGGGAGATTTCGGTTTAGCCAGAGAGTATGGTTCGCCGCTCCGGCAGTACACGCCGATCGTGGTTACCCTGTGGTACCGCGCACCCGAGCTGCTGCTGTGCTGCAAGGAGTACTCAACTCCTATTGACATGTGGAGCGTGGGATGTATCTTTGCAGAGTTTATCACAATGAATCCTCTGTTTCCGGGGAAGTCTGAAGTGGATCAGTTAAATCGAATATTTAAGGTTAGTTTACACAATTTATATTTATTACGTTCTATTATATTCTAAGATTTTATTACGTTCTATTATATTCTCACCGATAGTCCGCGCCTCCCGACTGTATAATGAGTTAAGTAAGAAAATTCCTGGTCTAGATATCCATTTTGATAGTTTACCTAAATTAATTACAAAATTTTAAAATGTTGACGCACCTTAAAGCAATATAGTACATATCTCGAAATTTCATTTTTTTAATCACTGCTGTTTTGAATATATTATAACTTTTTATTGGTGATATATTCTATAAATTTTAATATGTGAAACATGTTTGTGTATAGACTATTTAAATGCATCTTGTGGTTACCTATTATTGTAAGACCAGTTAACCTGGTTATTTTCCAAATGATATTGTATGCTGTGTCTTACGTTGGTGATCCAATAAATAAATAAATAAATATTATGACAAATTATTCTTTGCAAATAGGATATGGGCACTCCATCAGAAGCGCTATGGCCAGGCTACAACGAGTTGCCAGCTGTACAAAAAATGACGTTCGCCGAACATCCGGCCGGTGGCCTTCGACAGCGTATTGGGTCCGACCTTCTATCGGAGGCGGGCTTGTCCTTACTGCAAGGCTTTCTCACTTATAACCCGGAGAAAAGACTTACTGCCGAAGTTGCTCTTGATCATGCGTATTACAAAGTGAGTACATGTTACTGATATTTAATATGAAATCTACCTGTGTTTTCATAACAGTTGGTTCGTATTTGAGCTGGTTTGAATTGGTTAACAACTACGCTCTATTGTACTCTATCAAAAATAATAATATACAAAATATTATAGAAGGATAGTAAAGAAATATGTTTTAAAGGTTGGTTGATTAACTATAGCCTTAATTTTGTCATTTCTAAAAAGTTTCCTATGCCTATTTGTGGTAGTATTTAAGCCTGTATATAATGTTAAGACCGCACTTATTTATATCAAAGGAGTAACAAAAGACTATCCTGGTCACCGTTGTTAAGTGGCCATTACGGACCGAAATCCACATCGAACCTTAAATAGGTCTTAAGTCATAACAGGTCGTTCGTGGATGCGTTGTTACTCATGAGGACTTCAGTTTGTATGCCTCCTATCCAGTGTCTGCCTAACCATACAAACACTTATTATAGTTGCACTGGTGCTGAGCGATAAATTAAGCTTTATGGATTACTAACAGGAGCAGCCGGTAGCGATTGATCCAGCCATGTTTCCCACGTGGCCTGCCAAGTCGGAGGGCAACCGGCGCACGACGCATAGCCCGCGTCCGCCGGCCGGCGGCGCCGCGTACGCGCAGTACGCGCGCGGCGACTCCGTCGAGGCCTTCGGCTTCCACGTGCAGCAGCGCTCCGTCAATGTTGCCCCGGGCTTTTCACTTAAGTTTTAATAGGTCAATCGAATAGCCTTATAATATACCTATTTTTATAAGAGAATTAAATAATTTTCGTTTTGTATGTATTTCTTTTATCTCAAGGCCCTACCCTTTGAAGTCATTTTATGGATTAAACAATATTTTGTAGTTATATATCAGAATAAAATTCCAAAAATAATGTCATTTTCTCTACAAGTAAAACTACCCATTTAAATAATGCTTGTAATCGCGGTAATTATCGTGTTGTTTATGATGAAAAATTAATGGTGCAAAAATAATCTTGTCTTTACTGTATAGTAATAGGAATTATTGTCATTCATAGTTGTGACCTGATAATGGTGTTTATTGTTAAATTATAAACTGAACTTTATTGAAGTAAGGCTGTCTTTGTATGTACAAGTGCTTAGAGATATTATTATTTTATTATTTAATGAAATTAAGTAAAAATAAGGTAAACCTGTGAATGATTAGAAAAATTAACAAAATATTCAATAAATCTGTTGCATACCATACATGTGTTATACTGTACTGCTGTGATTACATTCAAATGAAACTACATAATTATACTTAAATGCAAATACGTAATAGTTATACTTATTAAGGCTGATTCTAATTGTAGAAAAAAAACCATGTATTACTCAAAATACCTTGCAAGTTTAAATATTGTATTACTGTAATTTTCAAGTCTGCGTCAGAACAAGCTAATAGTAAAATGCACAAACCCTGGTATGAATTGGTCCATTGTACAAAGAGTCTAATATTCCATAAGATACTTTGAATTATATTTCATGTACCAAACAGTAACTTAATGTACATAATTTAAATTAATTAGGTTGGCAAGAAGAAACTTGTAAGAATAGGAATTATCTGAAAGTATATTTTTGAAACATCTTATTTTTTGTATGAAAACCCATATGGCCTTTCTGAAGTGACTACAACATGTTATGTAAATATTTTAGAAATAACCATACTAAACAAGTGATCTAGTTGTAGAATACGTTTAAATATAAATTTGTTAAAAAAGCAATAGTTTTTTTATTTCATTCTAAAATAAAAAATGTGATTCATTACACAAATTTTCTCGAATAAGACAGCTTTAAACGTGTGGCAATAACTAGAGAATAATGTATTTCAATTCAACGCCCAGCTACCAGCATGCGACGGGGAAATCCGAGAAGCGTGTTGATGATGTCTGCGTTTCGTTTCCATATTTGATATTTGTTGTCTGGGTCTCGAGGATTGTCTAATTGTGCGACTTGTGAGTCCATATTTCTTCTGTATGCGTCGTTTATATTTTTCATAATTAGGTTGTCCTGAAAAAAAAAATAATTTTGGTACACTAATTTGGTACCTATATGATATGCTAATATTTTTTTATCAGAGTGGTCCTAAATTAAATGTAAAGAGTAGAAACAACATTAATGACCAATCTCTAAATGAAGTAAGAGCTAAAGAACTAATTATTGCTGATATTATAGGGGCTTCCCATCTGGAACGCACGTACGTTTTGACACTGGTCTTATTTTGTTCTCTTGGCGGGAAGAAGCGACATTTGTTAATAATTTTTTTTGCGATTGTTAATTATGGACCGAAAATACGTCGGAATAACGCAGTAAAAATCACTATAGATGTGTCGAAAATTATGCGAAGATATTTCGGAAAATGCGTACAATTTTTACTCTGTAACGCGGACCGAATCGTACGACGCTCATTTAGATAAGATTTGAAGGTACATTCCGGATCGGTTACGAATAAAGGAACTCGAGCTTCAGAATGTCGTCTCCGTAGAAGAATGCCACTGAAAACCAGCGTACACCATGGCAATTATCGATTCGCCATTGTGGACAACAATTTTATTGGACGTCTTAATACTTCCCCGCGCTAGGTTTTAATGGGAGACCCACACCTCCATTAATGTTATAGTTAAATTCATTTAATACAAGAACTCAACCAAAGTATGGACCGCGAAAGTTTGTCAGTTTGGTTTTTGAATAACTACTACGAATACAATTTTACAAAGGAAATTATCTGGGAAGAAGCAACAAAACTGCCATGTCTCCCAAGACAGAAATTCCTGAAGAGATCCAAAAGATCACAATGAACGAGCTTTTAGTATTTGCGCAGGTGGAGTGAATGGATCACTTTTCTTTGACCGGTGTCATAGATGCATACACATCGACGTTAATTGACTA
Organism: Doberes anticus; assembly: GCA_018250115.1. Taxonomy (NCBI): domain Eukaryota; kingdom Metazoa; phylum Arthropoda; class Insecta; order Lepidoptera; family Hesperiidae; genus Doberes; species Doberes anticus. The sequence continues at coordinate 11,715 of DWKW01000837.1, forward strand.
GCAAGATCATATACATAATTTAATGTCGCACGCCTATGCGAGCTTGACAATTATAACTTCCTTGCTTAAGACAGATCCAACAAAATATCGACGATGTCCATCTTCATATAATTATATTTTTTTTTTTCAAAGAACAGTTGTGACGTAAACCAGGGAAACCAGAGTTAATTAAAATACAGTCAAGGAAGCTGTACTATACTTTGTTTTGAAATTATAATACCTGATGCCGCTTTCTCAATATGAATGCGTTTTATTTATATAAATCACTTTGGATCAACAAAAACTAGTTGCCGTTGGACAGCAATTGAACAAAATGAAACTTTATAAAGTTAATAGCAAAAAAAGTGAAATGTGAGTAACGCAAAAGTCGGCAACAACATACGTAATTAATTTTATATTAAGAGTTATCAGGCTTACTATTTGCTGTTACGCAACTAACACCGATGTTATCTCGTCAGGAATCAATGTACCGTAACAAGTAAGCTCAGTGCCGTATAGGTGCACTCTGCATGGCGTTTGATATTAATTTTACTTATGCTTTAATAGCGGCAACTTATGGAGAATATAGTTTTCGAGTTTTATATATGTAAATATTTCGTGCTACCGTATTGTGTCGGTAACTATTGATTTTTGTTAAAATATTTTAAAAACAGATTCTTAAATACGTCTCACGTCTACTATGTAACAATAATCCTTTAGCTACCTTAACATGTTCAAACTTCAATCGTTCAAAACTTCAAAAGAACAATGTAGAATATTTAAGTGTTTCGTACGGAACTGTATTACCTACTAAGCTGTCTTAAATTTTGAAGAGATGTAGCTGGTTGAAGACTTTCATAGAATATGTAAAAAAAATAACAGGACTCCCATACAAGAAACGCGTTTTTTTAAAGCATTATTTTCCTGTATCATAAAAACGGTAATATATGTCAAACTGTTGTGATTATCTACAATGCAAACTCTTAAGTAAAATAATGAAGACAGTCCATCCATATATGTGTAAATATATAACAAATATACATATTCATATATATATTTATATAAAACAAAAATATATGGTGTGGGGGTGCCTTTAATTGCCTTTTATAAAATAGTATAAAATAATTTAGTTACCTCATTATATACAGCAAAGGGAACAGGTGGGTCATCCCCGTCCATCCTTGAATCGATTCCAATACCATTATTAAAATCTGACACGACTACAGGTACCAGAATACAAGTTGCCAGAAACAATTGTCTTGCAATCATTCTGAAAAAGATATGTCGAAATGAACCAGAAATCCTATATTCGTAGAAATGAACTTAATTGCTGATGAAGATTACATAACGTTCCTTACAAGTTTCGATTCATAATACCCTTTATTCTATTATCCATTATCTGTTCCATATACTCGCATTTAAATATATTTTGGAGAACCCCTTCCGTATACTAAATAATTAATAATTTCAAATAGCTTAAACGCATACTATCGAAAATATGTGATATCTGATATGAACCCGGCTATCAGAGTGGGAGGCCTGAATAATGAAATCATTAGGCGGTCACAGAATTTTTTAGTTTTCTTGCTTTAAGGGCTCTCGGAGCAAGATGTCCTCGCTATTCGCTTTTCTTCGAATATTATCTTGCATAGCAGTAAGCTTCAGTCATTCCCGCTCTAGCATCACAACGTGCGTGCTATGTACATATGTATATATATATTGCACCTGTCTAAACTGCTTTACTTGGGATAAGGTAGGCTACGATTTACCTATGATTTTATTTACTAAAATGTTAGTTTATTACGTATCACGGATTGTACCTATATATTATAGGTTGGGATTAAATGTTGTCGGTGGTAGAGGCATAAATGGCGAAGGCACACTTGCGGCAGCGCCTCCGCTATTTGATATTGGATGCGATTGTCCATGGGCTCTAGTTACTACTCCTTGTTTGCTTACTCCTTTACAGTAAAGAAAAATCTTGACTGAGGTTTTTTTGTGGGTTAAGTACTTCAGAAACGAAAAAATGAATTTATTAGTTATCCATGTACTTACGCTATTAGAAAATACAGAACAATTGAATTAAAGACTACGTCGACCCTGAGCGCTGACTAGTGGAATGAGAAGTAGAGGCTAGACCGCACATTCAAATACTCTTGTACAGACACGGCACGGGGCGCCGCGGGGTGGGTGGACGAAGATAAGAATTGAAGGGAAAGCGTTATGGGCGGGAAACCTCGTTTAACGTTTGCGCCGTAGGAGACATAATAATATATTATGACGTTTTTTTTATAATAATTTAGTTACCCGTTAATTGTCTCTTAATTTTCTTTTACAAGTACAATTATTTGACTTTTTTACCTAAAAATACTCCTTATAAAAACCGAATAAAATTACAATTTATTAATTAATTATTGATACAACAATATTACTGTTAGTGATGTTTCGGGTTTATTTGTAAACCTCGTAATGTACGCTAGACATCGGTACTCAAGTTTTAATTTCTTAGGACGAGGATTCAAATACGTGGAATCAAAAAAAATACCTAAAGGCAATTTCTTTCGAAACTAATCCTTATCACATAATTAAATATGATATTAAGAGGGTATTACTGTAGAATTTCATTCCAAATCTTATTCAAATCATCATTCAAATGATGAATCATCATCATCAACCCATTATTGTCCCACTGCTGGGCACGGGTCTTCTCTCAGAGATGAGAGAGTTTAGGCCATA
>DWKW01000838.1:0-14419 GCA_018250115.1 Doberes anticus
GAACCAGTAGTTCCTGAGATTAGCGCGTTCAAACAAACAAACAAACAAACTCTTCAGCTTTATATATTAGTATAGATAAAAAATCTTTCTTCTTGAACTTGAACTTGAAGTAATTCTGTCCAAACCATAATGTTATTCACTAGGAAATTGACATTCTATTAGATATTGGAGATAAAAATCAGAATTTATAGCGGCTATTATCGGAGCAAGCCAAGGCGGCGTTGCGATTTTCTATTGAAAAATATCGAGTGGATTCGGGACGAACACGATCGCAATGCCACATGTTTGTACGTCGACATGCGATATGAAAATACACAGGAAGATTTTATAGATTGTCTTACATCCTCGTATGTTATATCATACTTAGATTGTTATCTTGTCTTATCTTATATATATTTTATCAAACGGCCGATTGTGATGAAATTTAATGTGGTGATAGTTTGAAACCTGGTAGGTGGATAGTTTTTTAATCATTTTAAGCAATTTTTTTTTTTTTAATTTTACCCGTTTTTTTATTTGATTGGGGGTTGTAATGAATAGATGTCTTGGCGCTGTCCAAGAACTTTGTATACAATATATATATTTTTTATCCTAAATCACGTGAACAAATTCGCGGCCATTATCTAGTAGTAGTGTAATATAAATAATAAAACAGACTTCAATTTTCAACATAATTCAATGTGGCTCATAGGTTCTAAATAGTACTACTTGATTTTTTTTTAAATGACGTACCTAAACTACTCGTATAAAGTGTAAAATCGCTACCATCTTTTCTTCCACCACTCAAAATAATACCGCTTTATGTTTTTAACCTTAATATTATTCATTAGGTAATAGGAGACCATTTGTGACATCGGAGATAAAAATCGAAATTTACTGCGACTTTTGTGGGAGCAAACCGAGCGTGCGATGCGATTTCCTATTGAAAAATATCGAGTGCAGTTGGGACGAATACGATTGCGACGTCACATGCTTAATATCAGGTTGCATCATGCATGCTGGTTTCCAACATGTTTAATACGAAATAACCCGCCTTCGCCGCATTTGTGTAGATCGGTCTTAGTGATCAAAAAGAGCTTTGGAAGTTGTTACAAGCCCTTCGTTATACTTTGGCGACCCGTATGGCGCCGTGGTTAAATGCCGGCATGCCATTCGCGAATCTCCTGGGTTCGACTTCCAGCGGGGCAGAAATTTGAATGATGAATTTAGATTTTTGTACATGGCTTGTGTGTTTATGTGCTTGTTTCTGTGAGTGTCCATCTCAACCGCGACGCAGGAAATTTTAGTATGGGGCTAATAGTGTGAACCTATTATTATTTCTCTTATTAAATCTCATGTCCAAGATGGTAATGGATTCTTTCTTTTGGATGGCTCGCGTCCATCATGTAGAGGCCCCTTTGAGTTAATCTGTGTAAAATAGCAATAGTACACGTGGCAGACACAAATTGCGCAATTTTATACAACTGAAGATGGTTCTCGGTTAGGACGGGCACTATTTTGTGGGAAAAATACTGTGTTTTGGAGTGTATAGGTGATACCTACAAAGGGACTGGTAAATGAGCTATTAGGACCATAGACACCTGCCGTTAAGATTATAAAACAGTCTAAATTAAGGCAGGTGGTGACTCATCGCTGACTTCGTGGGACCACCATAGAGTTGCGGATACCGGGCCAACATTATCGTGAGCGACTACGAGTGTCGAGAAGTGCTCCAATGCCACAAGCCTCCCTGCGGGTAATTGTTACTACCACCATATAATTAAAACGGACTTGTCTGTACAATAAATATACTTTAAAAACTACTATATAATGATAATCCAACGACCGCAGCAGCAATCTTATGTGCAAGGCTCGTCTAACGCGGCACCAACGCTGCACCCATTTCTGTTGTGAAGCAGCAAAGTGAGAACTACTATGTTTTGATCTAAAGAGTGAGAGAGAAAGAGATCTAGTTAAGCAGAAGGGACTAGACAGGCGGCATTCCAACTTAGCCCTCAAGATTAGCAACGCTTTCACGTATATATTCACTCAGATAGGACTTCCGTCCTAGTTGATATTTGATGTGGATGTGCACGGGCGGCAGTGACCACTTAATATCACGTGGCCTGCATGTTCGTTTGCTATTCTGTTAATCGCTTTTACCAAGCGGTCATCCACTTAACTTTGTAGAACGTTTATTATTTTTACAAGCCGCAGGTCTATACGCTTCAAAGTTGTTTATTTATCATAATCATTAATCAATCTCAAGAAAGCCAAGTATACCCACGTCAATCACAGTTGAATTAGTCACTGGCCAATTCTTGCAGCATTCGTATGTTCGACACGTAACGCCAAGGCGGATACTTTCCTGTCAGGGTTGCCTATCGAAGCATATGCGCAGTCAATATAATGACATACTAGATGATGATCGCGAATTTTACTTCGTAGATTTAGAATAAACAAACATTTATATTATGTTATTATTTACGAATTTCTTGGGGACCGCCATGTATTGATAAATTCCGAACTAACGTATTCTTATAATAACATTACCAGAATATATTTCATCGTTCATCCAGGACATGGTCTATATGTATGCCAAGTTTATATGTACGTATTAAGTAACAAATATTCAAACATCTCTACAAACTTTCTGCAGCATAGCATAAATATAAAGATGATTTTAACATTTTCTGATGTTCTTTACTGTACTGCTCCACTTAAATACATAATTACGATACGTGTCTAATACTTTTTTCCCTATTTCCTTCATCCTATTTCTGGGCATGGAATTCCTTCCATGCATGTGATTGGGGTAGTTTTCTAGTTATTTCTTTTTGAAAATAAAATTCTTATTCATTATTTATTATCTCCAAAGTATTACCACCATATGGTCGAGCGGTTAATTAAAGGTGAACAACTAATGACACCACTTTGAATTTCGATTATTTTAAAAGTGTAACGCCCAGTAAAATATGAGATGAATGAAGAACATTACGACGAAACGAAAACCGCTTTGTTGTACTAGGAGGTGTAGTGACTATAGTCCGTCGTGATTATTTAGAGGAGACCGATTTTAAATTTTATTTTAAATGCTTCAATTATGCTACGTATTTTTAGCTACTTTATATGTTTTTCTCTTATTTAGGATTACCCGACAGCGTAGTTAAAATGTGGTAATGTTCAAGGCCTCGTCTGCTGCGGCACCACATCTGCGTCTATTTTTATCGGCGCATACGTCTAAGGTTAATAATGTTAATATAATTAATTTATGCGTGACCTATAGTAGTAACTTATTATAAGACACGTAGGCTAGGTAGTGTCTACTCTGTAGCTAATCCTTAAAAAAAATGAGGAAAGTATTATATAGATTGTGATAATATAGCTTTTTAGCTGTATTTAATCTTAAGTAATTTTACCTAAAAATAAAAATATTTCAAGTAATTATTAAAAGAAAATATTAAGAGTAGATATTACAGTTGCTACGTAAAAATATTTAATTTTGTACCTCAATATCTTCAATCAGAAGCAGCCCTATATGACAACGGAGGTCAATTTCCTTCAGGAGCGAAGAGCGAGCGAGCGGTTACCGGGAAGCAAATGCGTGTCAAATCATGAAGTGCTTCACCCGCAATGAAGATTCAGGAAATAAATTGGTTTTTGTGTATTGATACATCTGCAAAGGTAATTATTATGGAAGAAAAATTCAATTTATTATGAATGTATTATTAAATTTATTGTGGCCATGAAAAGCTAACATCATTTTCGTAGTTTTAGCCAGACTGATAATCAGAGCCCCCACTCTGACCGTGCGCGCCTTCATGAACACTTCTCCATTATACCCTTTGCTATTCAGAGACATGCTTCAGGGACGGAGATTCTCTACTTCCTACCAAAATAATGCTGTCCTCTTATAAATTATTAACAAGTCTATATGCTCAGTGGTGCTTGAGGGTGCACTGCGAGGAATTTACCGCTTAACTCCTCGCCCTCAAATATCCTGAGAATAATATCTTTTTGTTTTACTGCTATGCACAGATTTTGAAGCACCTCCACCTATAGGAGCGGTTGAACACAAACCCATTTTACTTCCTCCTGACCTCCCGCCTATATGACTGCGAATACTAAAAAGCGATCAAGCTGTATTTTGTTCACACTTATCCCAGTATTTAAATCTAACCATATATATATACAGTGAAAAACTCATTCAATTCAGCAGTTTCTTAGTGATTGGCGAAGAAATCTACAAACAGATAAACCGACAAAAATAAAAATAAAATGCTTGTATTCCGTTCAGTTCGATTCAGTACAAAAACAATTGTACACATTTCTAAATAGTCAATATCAGTTAGATTAAAAAGAAACACTTTGTGGCCAAGTTAAAATTTTAATATCACCTAATACAATATGGATAGATAGCAAAAGATGTATATTTTGACAGCTCGCTGCAATTTAGTTCACATTGTGTACTTATACTATATTTGCCCTGTAAACAGTTGCTGGTCACAAATGGAAATAGAAAGCAAATAATTATATTTTCGTTTCTTTATCATCGTTTCTTTCTCCCATTCTTCTTTGCTTATCGCGTTAATTATAAATTAGCTAGGGCAAAGTGAGACCGGGCGCTGTACACCATATTGTTATTCTGAATAAAGCCAGATCTTCGCAATTTGCGGACAAAAACGGCGAACGCGACGCGAATATAAAACAGAGGGTTTTTAATTATTTTTGTTCCCATTGTGTAACACAGTTCCTTATGTTTTTAGTTTCTTAACTTCAGGTAGATGAAGGTGGGTATTTAAAAAAATGTTGATATTTCTTATGTACTTGCCCCTTATTTACATACAGTAATTTGAATTCATTTTATTTTATTCAGGATTTATGCTATTTATTATATCAAAACAGCAGTGCTTACAGATTTAGGTACATAATGAATTTAAAGCAATTGCTGTTCATCCTAAAATAAAATTTCCTTTAGGATGGAATTTGTTACCATTGTTAGTACTACGTGAGTTTGTTGGTGGTAGAGTTTTATGTCGAAGGCTCTCGTGCGCCGGTTCCACCATCGCACCTGTTTCTGCCGTAAAGTCATTTCTTTTTTAAAGGTGTTGTTGTACAGGACATACTGACTGGGGGTATTACAACTTAGTTCTCAGAAGTAACAGCTCGTTTGCTGTTCTGTTAACATAAAAAAATAAAGTGTTTAAAGGAACTACGCGATGCTACGAAAAGCTTACGCCGAAAGCTCCACTACGGCGAGACCACTGCTGCGCTTACTTCTGCCATAAATCGGTTACGCGGTATTATCGTGTGTTTGGTTTGAAGGCATAGCAGTCAAACTACTGGTAAACAACTTAGTAGTAGCATCGTATCCGCGAATAATCTCAGGTTACATGAGCTACAATGAGCACTTAACATTAAGTATCGAAGTGGTTAAGTGATCTTTTCCCACTTGGTTACTTATACTCGTAAATATAGGAACAGTTAGATACTATCAATGTAAATTTATGACCACCGTTTCTTATGGTGATGATAAAATAAATATAGCCAACGAAATTTTAATTTCGCATATATTAATGCTGACATTAATTTGAAGATAGAATTTTATTTTTTATTTATTTAAAGTTCATGATCACACGTGTGGTGCGAAAGTTCAGAAAGGAAAAAAATGCAATGAAGTACTGTTTATTTCTCTACGAAATTTCTTCCAGCAGACCTGCAACTGGAAAATGGCCACCAAATGGTAGTTAGGAATTATACGAAAAATTTGAAATTACAAATGTTAATTACTCAGGAAATCTAAACTGCAAAATAACCATCTTATTTACAACAATTACGATAAAATGGCGGCGCATAGTCTATGCGGAAATTGTTTCTAAGGATACGTAATTACAGTTTAATTTTATGCGGACTATAATTTGCGAATCGTTCTCCTTTTAGGCGTTTATTTTCCGAAACTTGTTTGGTAAACAACGTTAATAAACGTTGAGCTAAAAACGTAAAAATTGTAGCCGTAAGCTATCGGACCCTTTGTTATGGAACGGAGTTTGGAAGAAAGTTCGAAGCCATTTTAAAAGATATTCGTCTAAGCATTCTTAAAGATTCAAAGTAATAAAGACAGTATTCGGTATACTTTCCTGGACACAAAAAATCATTTATCCTCACCAAAGCCCGAATAAACTTTTGTTATTTTATTCTATTCAGGCATTATTACTCATTAAATTTTGTTTTTCTATTGTTTTTCATGTGAAACAGTTAAAATTTAGGCAAATATCAAAATTATTTAGAGGAAAAATGGGTTGCTAGCTGTAACCCGCGGCACCGCTTGAATAAGATTTCGTTTTTATTAATGTATTCTTCCACCACCACGCAGTGGTAGACCGTCACCTTCACCCTAATATTCGAGAGTATACCCGTGCCCAGCAGTGGGACAGCAACGGGTTGCAGAGTGTTAATTTACTGCGCGCTTTATGAAGTCGGGACTCGCGTTACAATGGAGGACGACTTTATGATGCGGATACATTACCTATTAACCTATTCGCTATCTAACAAGCGGATACAATAGTTAAATAATAGGTATGCACTATATTTAGTGCCCTGAACAGTTAACACGTTAACCTTTCTTTTATTATGCTTGTTGAAAACGGAACTGAACGTGCAATGTATCCACTCTCAATGCAACGTCGTTCGTCCAGTACGTATGAACTCGTCAATAGTTTTAAGAATACGTGTTATAAAAGCGCACGCTTCAAAACATCTTATTTGTATTTTTTATTCCTTAATTTTCAGACTATCACAGTCGTTACCAAATTGTTTGTGACGTCACTATTCCACTCACAATTTTTTTGTCACAGTACAGGCCACCTGATATTAAGTAGTCACTGCAGCTGGACATCCACATCAAATAGGATGGAAGTCCTATCTGAGGTTGTATGTTGATGCGTTGCTTGCTGCTCCTGAGGACTAAGCTGCAATGCCTTCTGTCCAGCATCTTTTGCCGTACTACCATCCATCAAACTATAGCGCAGCAGCTCATACTGCTGCTTTACAGCAGAAGAAGGTACGACGGTGGTGCCACTTCAAGTGAGTCTTCGATATAAAACTCTACCACCATCAAAAAAGCATCACGTCAACACGTTTCTGTTCCAGAAACATGTAAGGCTTTATCTGTAAGAGTGGGACTGCGTAAACCTCATAGAACTTTTTCTAAGCCCTAAATTTTGTCACGTACGTGGAACTTTACACTTTCCACTTTCTAGAAGGAAAGAGAAAATCACTTTGCAATGAAGTTAGCGGTGCGAATAACACCACTGAACCGAGAAATTAGTTCCAAGTTTCCTTAGACGTATAACCGGCGTATGAAATGTAAACTGAGTTGGCTTTTTGAATTTCCAACGGTTTTAAATCCGATTTCCGGGGCGGAACGGATTTTATAGTTTGCCGGAGTTACCGGGGTTTCGCGAAAATTTCGTATAACTTTAATTTTCTTTTCTATCGTACGTCTCGGATACAATGTAAAATATAAGATTAGGTTTTAAAAGTCAAAGAGTTCGGTATGTCAGCAGTGGCACTGGCTTGTTTAATATCTGCTACATATCAGCTGTCTATTTTTGTGGTACTACGTATGGTGTGATACCATACTAGTGGTACCCTGTTTTATTAGATGATCCAGGTTTTTTTATTTAATTTTATTGTAACCCTAACAAAAAGACACAGTTACCTATGGACACCAACACCAGTTGTATCGGTTTATTGCAGTCTGAAAAGTGTGTTTTTATATCAAACATCCAAACCCATTTGAGATTAGACATGTTTACTTATCTGATTTGATTCTATTGATTCTATCTAAGATCTTACGTGTTTACTTATGCTTCCTGTCCAGTGTCTTCGGCCTAACTACAGCCTTCATACCGAAACACAGCAGTTCTCACACTAGGCACTGCTTCACGGCAGGAATAGGTACAGCGTGCCGCTGCAGACGAGCCCTTGACATATGACTACCACCATCAAAAGATATCATCTCCCTTCTGCCTTTTCTCGACCATCACCTTCCGCCTTCAAGAATTTTTCTTGAAAGTAGAAAATATATTTTCAGATAAACGAATAACATCTATGAAGTAGAAAGCAATAGGAAGTATTCATTACTCGGACGGACGTGGCGATATTTTAAGAAGAAAAATCGTGTTAAGGTGTAACGTGACGCGAGAGCCGGGACTATTACTCAAAGTGTCATCTCGTTTCGCACTCAGTAAATATATAGGTAAGTTGGTGTTTCGCGCAAATCTATATTACTGCATATGTGGTAGATTCTTATGTTGTAGACTCGTCTGCGGCGGCAATACTGGTGTGCCTATTTGTGCCGTGAAGCAGTAGTGTCAGCTCTGCAATTATTGGCTTGAATGGTGCGGTTAGACAGAAGACGAGACGGACGGACCGCTGGCTGTCAAAGAGATGTGTTATTTATCTAATTGTATGCTATATGAATTTCCTGTTCCCATTGAAACTTCGCATGGAAAAGTATATAAAAACACTTTTATATGTATATAAATTTAACGTTGCGTAAAAATTTCAAAAGCTTTAGGAGATTTGCGATTTTGAATAAACGAATTTTTCATTTTATGTGTGTATTATTTTTGTTTAATCGATTTGATTTAAATTCGGCAAACGTACTATAATCAGATAGGACTTCCGTCCTAGTCGGGATACATTACGGAACTAACCGTCAATAATTAACAGGGTCATTTAATTGATGGCAATAAATTATAACGAAGAATCGTGATCGAAATTCAGAACGCTGCTGAAGAAATTGGGTCACACTGAAAATTTATGCACATTTTGCTAAGCCGCAGATTAATAGCACCATGCTCAAGTAATTTCAAGAAATTCTAAAAGAGATAAGTAAGTTTCAACTGCCATAAACCGCTGACCCATCAGAGCCAAAAGTCAAAAGGTGATTTACCTGACGGCACCGAAGAATAGGAAGGGGAAGAAATACTGCATCGGTGCCGAGTTGAAAGAGATTTGAAATAAAATTAGAAAGTCTAATACGACTGTAAAAGAGTTTTCATTTGTTCCTACATAGTTTCTAGACATTTTTACATGTTTATGTATTTCGAATTATCAAACGTGATTGCAGGCCACCTGATGTCGAATGGTCACTGCAGCCCATGGACATTAACAACCAGCCTTCATTAGCATTCATTTTTGAGGTTTTACGTGAATATGTTGCTACTCGTAAGTAATAAGTTGAAATGCTTCGCGTCCAGTGTACTCAGTCTAACCTAACACTTAAAATCGAAACGAAACTGTGCTCCCACGGTTGTTTTACGGCAGAAATAGATAGATCTGATGGTGTCAAAGACTCGCCTGCGGCGGCACCACCACAACGCCTATTTCTGCCGTAAAGCAGCAGTGTGAGAACTGCTGTGTTTCGGTTTGAAGGGTGGTTGGTGGTTGGGCAGAGGATACCGGATAAGAGGCATTCCAACTTAGTCCTCATGAGTAGCAACGCATCCACATACGACCTTAGATATAAATTTCGTCCTAGTTGAGGTTTTATGTGGATCTCCATGGGCTGCAGTGACCACTTAGCATCAGGTGGCCTGCATGCTCGTTTGCTATTCTTTTAAGATAAAAAAAACGGTTCTGAGGCTCTACCTTCAACAAAAGAGTTCAGTACAAGTACATGTAAGGTGAGCATAAGGGACTTATTAATAAAATGACTCTACATTTTAGGTTCTTGTTTTAAAATTTAGTAATCATTTACTTTCGATAATTTTGGCTAATATTTAGTAGTACGATTCGTAATAGTGTTTGGTATGATATTAATATATTGTAAAAAAATATGATATTAATATATTGTAAATATTTTTAATTTTATATTAATTCGTAACAATTAGAAATAATCTTAAATCACCGGTTATGTGAAGCAAAAATATCGTAATTGAGCATCGAACTTTACAATTTCCATACCGCATAAACAGACTTAAACGGGGCACTCGAAGTCGGCTACGTGCATATTTGCAGTCGATAGCAGTATAACGACCTGAAATACCCCCCCAATTGAATTGCAAATGAGATCTGTCAACCAACAAAAGAATGCTCTTAGTAACCGATCGGACTCCAAATAGTCGGAAACAAGCCATTGAAATACGAATTCGAAGCCTTTTACCCTTTCATTGGAATGAATCGGCGATCACTGAAGTGATACTTTCGAAACGAAATAAACCATTATGCATTTTGGACGACGCTGACGCGACAGAACTGCTTGTGTTAACGAGTCCGGGAATGTTTTGTACGGTATTGATTAATTGTTAACTTTAAGGATTGCATTTTCATGTAGTAGTTTTAGTGCAGATGCCGATAGTTCTGAGAGTTATGCAGATAAAAGCACGTGGCAGCGGAGCGCGGTCGGTGGTCGGTGGCTCGCGGACGGAAATTCAACGCGGAACCGCGTGGTACCTTTGTAAAATAGAGACACTCTGAGGCAGTCAAAGGCGGAGTTAAATCACCGGACAGTTATGTAAGAATGCAATGCAAGTATGCAATTGTAAGGGGCCCCGTAGTCCACAAGGCAAGCGAGTCATAGTATGATCTTTAGTATATCTTAGTATCATAGTAGGTCTTTAATTCTCGTATATAGAGATGTTGCGTATATTTCTTCCATAATGGCAAAGAAGACAAAAATGAAGATGATTTTTAGACATATAAGAATGTTATTCAACGGTTGCAATTTCCAATTGGTGCAACTCTTACAAGTTCATCGCTCAAAGACTACATCGCGTGGATTGCAAAATGTAAGTAAAGTTGGTTAAAAACTCAACTTTGCCATTTGATCTGCTTCGTAATTCCGTTATTCGAATGCTGCAAAAGATGATGAGTTAGACTTAAAATTGCTGCACCAGAGATGACGAGTCATACAATAAATGCATCACACGTTTCAACCACCGCTTAAAACTGTACCTATGTACACTTGACCAAAATTAAAACCAATATTGCTTTGATATTTAATTTCTAATACGTAATTTTCATTACTTATACATAGTTCAGAAAAAATTGAAGTACGGGCCGGTATTTTGAACCCCAACCGAAGCGGGAGGTCGAGATTATTTACCACTAGACTATCACTGTCTAGTTGATGTAAGCTAAGTTCAAAAACAAACATTTATTACATGTTGCTCACGCTTTTCTAGGAGTCAGGACTCCAAAAATCATATGTAACAAATTATGGTCAATAAATTATTATTATGTACCTTCACAATGTTCGTTTTAAAATGCATACTATTGCTGCTACTAATGCATACTATTGCTAAACATGTTCAGAATTACTGCGAAAAAACGTTTTGATGATCGTAGTCTTATGGCGAAGGACGTTTGCGGCGGTACCAGCATCTTTGCACCTATTTCTTTCGTAAAGCAGTACTCGCGCTTCGGTATTTCGTTTTGAAGGATGAGGTTAAGCAGACTACATAGGACAAGTGAGTTCCAGCTTAGTCCTCAGAAGAGTCAACCCATCCACGTACATGCTCAGATAGGAGGTCCGCTATATCTGTCTTCAGTCTTATCTGAGTTTGGATGTGAATGTCCATGAGGTGACCAGCGTGCTCGTTTGCTATTTCTTTAATATAAAAAATATACTCGATATTTTATCGGGCCTTATTTGAATGGAAGGTTCAGGATATCCGCTGGTACCGCAAATTATTGTTTGCGAAATAACGCGTCGGAAACGATTACCCCTTTTCCATTTAAAACTTGACACTGATCGCGTCTCTTGACTTTTTTTGCGTATTTTTTACCGGCTGCAAAAATAAGGTTCTCAACTCAACCTCTATGTGTGTAGGTATTTTTCGTCATGGTTTAATCATAACCCATTTGAGCCGATAACTCATATGAGTCATTCTTAATTTTTTTGTTATTCCTTTAGCGTGGTTAAACATAATGACCAAGATCAGTCAGAAATCTTGTGAGTTGAAGAACGAATCTTCAAAACGTACGATTAATCGCCAGACATAAATGCATTGGGGTAAATGCATTAATATCTCGCTATTAATGCAACAGGTCATTGTCAATGTCAGCGTGGTTAAGAGGTCAATGAACATTAGGTCAGAGTCCTGTGGTTCAAGTTTGGGAAAACATGTATTTCCTCAATAAGATATTTGAGTTAAATTATTGGTTAATTCGAATGTGTAACTAAAGAGAAATGCTTGCAGCAATAACCTGGGAAATTTTCCTCAAAACTTGCGTGAGGTTTGTCACGAGTTCTACTCTTAAGAATCAAGCATAAACGCCTCATATATCGATGTGTCAGTTTTTTCCGCTGGCCAACCCAATCGGCCCAACAAAAGCACCCACAAAATACTCAAGCATCCACAAAATGATCAAAAACCTTGTCTGACAGCACCATTTAGAGTCGTGTCAATTGGAATTACAAAAATAGGTGGTGGGACCTCAGGCGAACCTTCGACATAAGACACTACAACCATAAACAATCAAATTGTGTGTGAAAATGCCTTAATAAATTTCTAGTGTTAAAAGGGCCAATAGAATGTTTAATAGTGCGATACTGGGTAGCTAAATTACTAATAAACTATGTATATACAACGTTACTAAAAAACCAAAATATAAAATTTATGCTAAATTCAAAAGCAATGTACAATTAATATTTTAAATTTAATTCGTAACAACAACTGTAATATTTAATACGTAGTTAAAGTTGATTATTAACTTTAACATTAAAAAATAAAACAATTATTTGGTAAATTTATTATAATATTTTAATAAATGTGTATCCGAAAAAAGTAAAACACATTACATATATTTTAAAAAATTGTGTCTACCCATTTTAGTACAAATAATTACTTTTGTTTTTAATTTTACAAATTCTACGCCGTCAGACATTATAATACATATGCCACTATTACATACTCGTATTTAATCAGAAAAATTCTAAACTCAGATAGGACAGAGATCCTTTCTGAGGTTGTGTGTGGATGTCCGTAGACTGCAGTGACAACTTAACTTCAGGTGCCCTCCATAGTCATTTGTTAAAAATCAATATAACCATCATCATCAACCCATTATTGTCCCACAGCTGGGAGCGCTGTCTCCTCTCCTCTCAGGGATGAAAACGTTTACTCGATAATCCACAACGGTGACCAAGTGCAGATGGACAGACTTGACATGCCTTTGAGAACATAATGGAAAACGTGGCACTGAATATGAATAAAGCAAACATTAGTTAGATAGCCGAAAATTTTATAGCTATCGACATTAAACATAAATTCAATGGAGCGTGTGTTTTCACTTACTAAATATTATTTTTTTTATCATTGAAATTCTGTTCAGCGGAGCGTTACATTGTATTAAAATCGGAATCCATATTTTTGTAAGCCAGCGTTGAAACGTTATTTCTCTCTCTCTGACCTGTTTGTTCATTGGAAGTAAATAAATACTACGTACCTTTTGTATGATTCAAATATTACCCTTTACATGCCACGGTTTATTACGGGTTTTTACAGTAACCGATCCTTTCCTCAACGACCAACTCCTGGGTGAAGACACTTTTATTTTTTAATTTTCATGATTTTAATTAATATTTCCCAATGTTACTACTAGGTAAGAGTCATTCAATAGTCAAAGAGGTTTCTAGCTAGGAAATAGCAAATATTTTATTTACCAGTAAGCGAATAGCTCTAGAGATAGCTGTCTGTCCCAGAATCGCTATTATCCCAACGATTATTGACCCATATAAAGACTTATTATAGTATAGAATACAATGCACAAATGGCATTCCAACTTAGAACTTAGGAAATCAATGAGTCCACGTACAACCTTAGTTAGGACTTCAGTCCCATTTGAGGTCGGATCTGGATGCCCATCGACTGCAGCGGCGATATAACATCAGGTGGGCAATATGCTCGTTTACTATTCCATTAATATGAATCCTGTGACTTCGCTTCTCTCCTGTAGCAAGCGTAGAACCAGACTTTCTCGCCATGGTAAGTGACGCCCAGGTTTCACTACGAGTTTATATGGTCTGTGCATCACTACGAAGTTAAAGCGGGGATTTCTGGTCACCATATGACTTTGAAAAGGCAGGATTGCAAGTTCATTATGATATTTTTCTTCATAGAAAAGTCAGTGATAAACAACTTCTAATACATATGTATAAAAATTCGTGATGAGTGCTAGTATTTTAACCGGGACGCATTGGACCGGGAAGCCCGTAGTATACCATTATTACTACTACTAACTATTACTACTACTAAAGTGAGTGATAGCCTAGTGGTTAGCATCTCGACATCACTATGTTGTGTCGATGTTCAAATCCTGGCACGCACCTCTATTTCTGAAAATATTGTCTCTTCAAAATTTTCGAAATTATGTGCGTATTATGAATTAATTATCACTCGCTTTGACGGTGAAGGAAAACATCGTGAGG
>DWKW01000839.1:0-14417 GCA_018250115.1 Doberes anticus
ACAACCTCAGGTGTGGATGTTCATGGGCTGCAGAGACCACTTAACATCAGGTGGCCTGCATGCTCGGTTGCTATTCTGTTATTGTAATAATAAAAAAATGAATATTATTATTATGACATTATTGACCTATCATGATAAAAAAAAACAGATTTTTGCTTCATTGCTTTTTGTGCCTAGACTCGATTAAATAAAACTCGATTAATTAAACCACCTAAAGAAAGTCATAGAATAGGTCTTAAGGTGTACTATCGTAGAAAACGTTTGCTTTTAATGTCAGCGACCTTTTAGGAAATTGGAAAGGAAATTCTCCGTCTCGGGAGGTAAATAGGAGGTTTTATTGGAGGGCGCAGTCATTTGCGTCAGTGTCGTGACTTCGGGGTCGGTGCTAGCGCTGACAGTTCAATGTTTTGTTCAAACTTTAGACACTAGAGATATGTTCACGAAGGTCGGTGATACGGAACTTAGGTGTAAGTGAACGGTCGTTTTTAGCTATGTTAAGAGGTCTTGTGATGTGTAAATCGAAATTTAAATAATATTATATAAATTTAAAATTAAATGTATTATGTATATTAATATATTATAGATTAGATTTAAATATTACCGGGATAGGTTTAATTATTAATGGCGTTTTAATTTTTTTTATTAAGAACATTAAGAATTTGTATGTTTTATATAGTAAATATCCCTAAAAAACATGTAAAGTTTTGTCCAGGGATACAGAGACACCCTTGAGCTGCATTAATTAATATGGATAAAGTGAGTGGTAGCCTAGTGGTTAAGCATCTCGACTCCACTTCGGTGGGTCGAGGTTCAAATCCCAGCATGCACATTTATTTCTCGACATATTATTTACTCAAAATTTTCGAAATTATGCGCGTATTATGAATTAATTATCACTCGCTTTAACGGTGAAGAAAACATAGTCATAAAAGTCCGCCAATCCGCACTATGCCAGCGTGGTGGACTATGGCCTAAACTCTCTCGTCTTTGAGAGAAGACCCGTGACTAGTAATGGGACAATAATGGGTTGATGATGATGATGTTGAGTGTCAATAAAATTACATTTTTACATTTTACTTACCAAATATTCTAATGTTGGTCTTGTGGTGGTTCATATGTGACTGGGTATTAATCTTCCGTCGCATTCTGTCGCGTTCCCAAGATGTTTTTAACAATAGCCGGAACAGCAAGCAAAATACAGACAGACAATTTTTTATGTCGTTCAGTATAGTAACCCAGAACACCACAACGGCCCCAGGTGACGATAATGGCTCGCTCTCTCAGAGATAAAAAAAAGAACTTGTTAGTTGCCCGCCGCGAGTTCGCCGCGGCCCACAACCGCCGTCCGCGCTGACGTTGATTGAAGGGAACCTATATTGCTGGCGCTTTGTGTGACGTTAGTAGGGTATGCTCTAGTTCACCAGGTAGACATACCTCTATGACGTGCACTATCAAGTTACAGGTGAAAGGAGTATTAATTATTTATATGAAATTAAAGCCACGAACGTACGAAATGAAAGCTATGATATTTACTTAAGTTCTATCGTAATTGTATTTTATACCTCATCACAAGTAATGATAGCTTCACTGAATAGCACTGTCATTCTTTTGTTTTATCCGAAACACATGAATGATAACCTGAATTATTTTCTTCACTAATCTATACTCAGTGCTTATCATCGTCATTATTAACCCATTATTGTCCCGCTGCTGAGCACGCGTCTGATCTCGGTGATGACTGGATTTAGGTCATAGTCCACCACACTGATAAAGTGCGGATTGACGGACGGAAGACTTGTTCAAGCATACTCCATAACCAATTGTTCGACAAACGTACCAGTCCACATATCATCATCCAACGCCGCCGGTCAATTCGAACGAGTGCTGACCGAACGTATGAACGTTGAATGAAAAGTCAAATTAGTGAACTATAAAAGAGTGACTGGAGTGAGTGAAACACTGAAATAATTGCTCAGTATTACTGGTAATAGTATACTGACGCACGTATCGTCTTCTCAGTCGTTACGCGCTTGGCAGAGCGGTCGTGGTCATCAGAAGGCATCTGTGGCTCGCTTAACAATTCGAAGCCACTCCTTTCTGACAGCTGCTTTCCTCGTGCATTCGTGAACGGGGGCATCAACAGCAGCCTTAATCTGGCCTGTCCAGCGCATAAGTGATATCACTTATCACGTGATCTTGTGCCCTCTACCTTATACGCCATAATTCACTGGTCTACAAAATTTGACAATTTGTACTGCTTTTCAGTAGTTTTTTGTCCCACTTTAAAAATAGATAATCGTAACGAGCTTCAAGGTCTCACTCACATATTAGCTGTTTACGTACAACTATTACATGATCAGTGATAAATATATAGACGCCGTCATGGCGTTTCAATTGACACGACCGCGTGCCGTGGACGCAACTCGCGGTGATCCCGTGTTCATTGTGCTAGTTGTCCCTTGACCGATTGATGCAAGTAATTACTGAATCTATGACTAAGAACGATCAGGTCGTAGAATCGCCTTTAGAAACTAGGATGCGCTTGCTACTCCTGAGACCTAGTTTTAATACGGCGGTATTAAAACTAGTCCAGTTTATTAATAATATACACCCTTCAAACTTAAACAAAGCAATGTTCGCACCGCTGCTTAACGGCAAAATAGGTGCAGCGGTGGTGCCGCTACAGGCAAGCCTTCGACTTAAGATTACCACCGTCAGTTTTAATGCGATTCGTGAAACGATTGGATGAGCACATACATAAAATAATTATTACTTCTCAATTTCGGTATTGATTGATTAACTTTCGCTGATAAAATGCTCCACAACAGGACATATGAAATCCCTATAGAATGATAACGAAAAAGATACGATTTGATTAAATTAATTCTGAATGCCGAATGTGAGACAGAATTCGTTTTAATGATAGATGAGCGGTGATAATAAATTGTCTATGTTCTGAAGACCTATGCCTAGTCGCACCGATGCCGCGATGGTCTCAGTTCGAATCCCAAGCTCTGTCCGATTCATAGTTATTATTTTCCGCTTACTTTGCGGAAAATGATATATTGTGAGGAAACCAGGATGCTAGACAATTTTTCATACCATTCTCAAATTTTTAAGTCAATTTACCCGCAATGTGAACTATAGCTCAAATCCTACTCAGCTCAGAAAACGTGGCTGACATTGAGACAGTATGAGATTATAGTAGTATTAAGGCTCGGGTAAATTCTAACATTAAGATACATGTGACCGACGCCCGTCTTAATACTCTTCTAGACATCTTAATGCTCTGTTGGGTTGGTTATAATCAAACCGTATACTACATAGTCTGTAGACTACAGGCTATGGAAATCCATATAAAACATTTGTGTGAATTTGCGAATTTTGTGTTAATAGCTGGATGGTGGTAGAGTCGTATGCCGAAGGCTCGCCTGCGGCGGTAACACCGCAGCACCTATTTCTGCCGTAAAGCAACAGTGTGAGAACTGCTGTGTTTCGCTTTGAAGGGTATAGTTAGGAAGAATGCACTGGACAGGAGGCATTCCAACTTAGTCTTCAAAAGTAGCAACGCAACCACGTACGACCTTAGATAGGATTTCCGTCCTAGTTGAGGTTTGATATGTACATCAATGGGCTGCAGTGACCACTTAACATCAGGTGGCCTGCATGTTTCTTTTGCTATTCCGTAAATGTATTTAAAAAAATACGTTCACTGTGAGAACTTGTCACAGTTATGACATTATTCTGTTTAATTAATTATTCTCGAAATTTGTGAGGCGTAAGCATAATTAGTTCATTAATTTTATCATGTCACTGCAGATCGTAAAATTAAATTTCGTTCAGCTTTGACACCTCTGACCTCTCTTTGTTGCTCGGACATGTATTGTACTCACAATGTCATAGTGGCGTAATTCGTAATAAATTATCTTGAAATTGTTTTTGTTTATACTATATCTATCACCGAACTTTACTAAATAAAGTGAGTGATAGCCTAGTGATTAATAATATCGACCTCTTGCTCAGGTTGGGAGGAGTTCTCAAATCTCGGCATGCATGTCTAATTTTTTTTAAATTATTTCTAAATTATGTCCGTTCTATATAGAAATTATCATTCACTTTAACGGCATGTCTGAGTGTTCTCCATATGTGAAGTCCGCTAATCTGCACTTTTTTTATTTTATTATAATAACAGAGTAGCAAACGAGCATGCAGGCCGCCTGATGTTAAGGGGTCTCTGCAGCCCATGGACATCCACACCTGAGGTTGTGTGTGGATGCGTTGCTACTCCTGAGGGACTACGTTGGAATGCCTCCCGTCCAGTGTCATCTGCCTAACTACACCCTTCGAGCCGAAACACAGCAGTTCTCACACTGCTGCTTTACGGCAGAAATAGGTGTAACGGTGGTGCCGCCGCAGGCGAGCCTTCTGTGACATAAGACTCTACCACCATCCACTTGGTCAGAATGGTAGATTATGGTCTAAACTCTCAACTGTGAGAGTGGATTGATAATGATAAACGGAAAGATAATTTTATTTTGTTTCACGTTACTGGTTATTTTAACGGACTTAACGGCCTTCTCAATTGAAATTGTATGCTTTTATTATTTAAGTATTATTATATATTGTCTAACAATTAACCAGAAATAAATTCACTGTCATAATAACTAGAATTTTTTCTCGCGACGTTGTCTTCGCATATGAGTAAAAACAACCACGTACCATTTTAATTGACAATTTCTAAACTCATGGCAATATTTAAGCTTAACTGCACGCTTTTAAATGTATAGTCGTTTATTTAAATTTATGTTAGGTCTTCAAGGGCGTAGCAGACTTTGTTAGGAAGATTACTTACAATCTTGCTTATAATTAAGATCACTTCTTTTTTATACTGCTATCTTTTAAGCAAAATGCCTAATAATTATTATAGAAATACGTGTATTTCACCTGCTAATTTAATATTTTATTTTCTGCAGGTAATACCAGAGATAATAACAAAGAACGACTACAACGTAGAAAATAATACGTGAGGGTGGTAAGTGTTATTTCCCTTGTATTGTTTAAATACAATAGAAATGTGGCACTATTAATGCTAAGATCATAATTATAATATTTTAAAGATTTTATTCAATGTTTAGTCTTTGCTTTTTCTTAAGCTTCAGAAGAATAATATCCGTTACTTAACTATAAATTTTGCGATTTGCAATTTTTGCAATTGTTTGCAATTTTTTATATATAAATGGAATAACAAACAAGCGTACAGGCCACTTGATGTTAAGCGGTCAGAGCGGCCCATGGACTGACGTCCACAACTAATAGGACTGATGTCCTATCAGAGGTCGTTCTTGTATGCGTTGCTCTTCCTGAGGACTAAGTTGGACTGCCTCAAGTCCTGTAATCTGCCTAACCACATCCTTCAAACCGAAACACAGCGATACTCATACAGATTTCTTTACGGCTGAAATATGTACGGCGGTGGAGCAGCCGTAGACGAGCCTTCGACATAAGACTCTTCCACCATTGTCAGTATGAAGACGTTATCAATCTGCTTACTCTTCCATGACGCTACAATACATATCCCACAAGTTACTCAGTAGCCCTTTGTAAATATATGAAGAATCTCATGATATTTAGTGGAAAGTGCCTTGTAAAAGGTTATGCGGTCGCGGAGAATGACCATTTTGCCCATTGCCATAGAACAATATTTCTGTCTGCTACGAAAACTCCAGTCATTGCTCTTTTTAGCAGTGCGATAGCAATACTTTTTTCGGCAGCAGCCGGAAACATGTCCTGTCGGGTCAATGTACAAAATTCTTGTGGCTCCGCGACCATACTTGGGTATTATAAGCTTTCCACTGTGAATTATCGAACGTTTAAACGGCGGCGGGGCGCCGAGACTCCTAAATTGTTGGACAACACGAAGGGGATACAGACGGCTGAATCGTTTTTGATATAGACGTAGGTACACATAGATTCTCTGCAACGTTGATACTGCACCGTTCGATACCATAACCGTCCTCATATAAAAAGTGTGTGTCAGCTACTACGCACGACTATATTTTACTCCTTAAGTTCGAATGTCTTTGAATAGGTAAAGAGTGTAAATGATTTTTTTACATTGATTCGGTAAAATACATATAATATATCAATCGTGTTACATAAATATATATTACACATACGACGGTGGTAGAGTCTACACCTATTTCGACCGTAAAGCAACACTGTGAGAATTGCTGTGTGTCGGTTTGAAGGGTGTGGTTTGGTAGAAGACACCGGACAAGAGGCATTCCGTCTTAGTCCTCATGAGCAACGTATCCACACACGATCTCAGATAGGACTTTCGCCCTAGTTGAGGTTTGATGTGGATGTCCATGCATTGACCACTTAACTTAACTTACAAATGTACATAAAATTAGTCGCAAAAGATCATGCAAGCACCTGCATGCATCTGATATTAAGTGGTCACTGTAGCCGATAGACTTTTACATCCAAACTCAAATGGACCAAAGTCATTTCTTAGCTTGTACGATAATGTATTTCTACTCTTAGTAGATCGCTCCCTGTCCTAGTGCAATTTTCTTAGCCACACCGTAACACAATAGTGTGAACATTGGTGCTGGATGGTGGTAGAGTCTTATGCCGAGGCTCGTCTGCGGCGGCACCACCGCCGCACACTTATTTCTGCCGTAAAGCAGTAGTGTGAGAACTGTTGTGTTTCGGCTTGAAGGGTGTAGTAAGGCAGGCGACACTGGACGGGAGGCATTCCAAACGTAGTCCTCAGGAGTAGCAACGCTTCCAAACACAACCTCAGATGTAGGATGTGTGGATGATCAGGTGGCCTGCATGCTCGTTTACTATTCTGTTAATATACTATAGGTTCTTCGGAGCCGAGCTTTTAAACATAGGACGTCCAACATCCAACTATTCTCACCTTCTACCAGCATTACTTTCTTTTATATAGATAGCTGTTGTAAGTATTGAATTACTAAGTATTTCTGTTGGTAATTTCATGAACTTAAAAACTTAAGTGTTTGTATTCTTATTTCTTTTTTTCATGTTTGGCAATTGCATTAGTTAATTGCGAAGTAAATTTTAACGGAGAACCTTTCACTGTGGCTCTTAAAGCTTCTTCGGGTTAGACAAGCGTCTAACGAATTTTATCTTAGTGTCTGAAATTAATATAAATTTACATACATTTGATAATGGTTCAAATCTTCTTATCTCTGAGTGTCCTACCCGTGCCTAATAGTGTAACAATAATGGGTTGGATGTCTTCATAGCCGGCCCATATTTTGGTTGGCGTTGCTTATTGTAATCCTTTTATCTACCAAAGGCGACGTCTCAGTTGAAGGGTAGATCTAAAGTAACAGTCTAAAACTGAAGTATCGCGAAAGTAGTGAAAAAGGTAAAGTGAAGTAACACCATCGATTACATGTATTTCTATTCTATATATGTATTTCATAACTCGATTTATATTCGATATAGAATGACGCCGTAATGCCAAGTGTTACGCATTTGTTGCAAATAAATACTGGTGTTTAATTTGAACCCGCTAATATTAGAAGACTGTCAAGGTCACACCTCCAGATAAACGCCGCGATCGTAAACACGAGTTCACGTTCTGACAGCTTCTGTACATCGGAAATAAACACATGTATGCGGAAACATGCAAATCTGCTTTAATTTGTATTCAACCTAGAACTGTCCAATACAGAATACGCCCGTCAGTCAGAACGGTCAATTTCACATTTTTTCTGTATGAAATGGGTACTATCTGAGCGGGACGGTCACGTTTTGAATTTAGAACTGATACATGTGCGCCGAGATAGAAAACAAGTGGGATTGAAAGACAAATTTAACTTTGTAGTTGTAAAAATGTTCTCCCATACATCGATATAGGTATGTATGTACATCTACAAATTAATGATTTTGCTTGCAATTCCCAGTATTTGCCAAGTTATACGTGAAACAACCTTACACACTTAATATTTTTATTATTATACTACATATTCGCAAGTGATGTCGCTGAGCATGAGTAATAAAAAAGTCCATTAATTTTAGTTACCCTCCCAAATGCAGGACTGCATTTCTGATAGCTGATGTGCTTTTCCTGGATTCAAGCTATTGTACCAAATTTTGCGCGATTGAGCTACAAACATCCGGCCATCGTCACAAACTTACGCAATAATAAAAATAGTAGGATCGTCAAATAACCGCACGGGAGAGGGGTATTTAATTTTTTTTTAATGTCAAATATATTCCAGGCTACAGACGTAAGAATAAAATAATTATATTACCACAAAATAAACATTAATTGGTTGGCAATACTAAATCGTTAACAATACGAGGAACGCATTATTAAACATAACCACACATCATCACCATCATCAACTACACTCTGATTTAATATAGCACGTTCTGCGGTGGCGTCCGATCGCGAACCGAATTAAATTAGAACCAGCATTACATTATGTACATGATCTTACATAATGTACGAATTGTACGCCGATTATCCACTGCTCGGTCGGTCGGTTATGTCGATTATATGTTATAGTTGTAACTGTTTGTGTATCGTATGCATTAATTATCACCTCTAATTAAAGGTTTTGTAGGACTGTCTATGTCAACAATGGGTAATCACGTATGTATGTCCCTGATTAATTTAGCTGATTGATTAGTTAACAAAGGCATAGTATTAAGGCAATATGTCCCAATATACAGGAAGTCTGTATTAGTTATTCAACATACAAGCGTATGTGATGTAAGCGACGTTGCATTATAAATTTTTGATTAGGTATAGATTGTTAAATGATTAATGTTTTAACCTGTCAAATGTGGGCGGTAACGTTGCAAAAGGAACGAACAGCTTAAGTTGCCAGTTGACTATAATGAACGAATCGTTGAAACAAAGTACTTTTAGTACTATTTAATTTATTAGGACTATTTAAGCCCTGATTTAAACGCCAAAAATTGCATAAAATAAAAATTAAAACAGTTATCAAATAGTTAAGAAAATAACCTTGAAACCATCGATTTGATAAATTCGCTTCTAATACACTCATAACTGCGAAATTACAGTGTAGGATTTTTAAACACCCTGTCACTTCTCTTCTTTGTCATTTACTACTTAGAAATCTATATAAAGTAGTCAAAATTAACTCTAACGTGTTCGTTTGGTTAGAAGTCAACGTTATGTATCGGGATTATGATCTTGAGATACATAACCGAGTACTTTGAATAATTAAGAAAAAAAGTAAACCACTTAGACTAATTGTGATTAAGAAATTACGCAAAAGGAAATTAATTTACGTAATTGATTCCGACGAGAAGCAATATTAATAAAATAAAACCATGACTGGACTACTTCAAGAGGGTGGGTTGGGTTTACTTTGTGAAATGTTTTATTTTAATCATTCTTTCTTGTTTTGTTCTATAATTCTTTCATTATTAATTTTCCTATCTTTTTGTTTACTGAATATAAAATACATTTGATCACCGATTTGACGTAATCCTTCAAAACATTGATAACAATGAAGAACAAGTTTGTTGTTAAAATTAAATATTAATTAAAAAGAATTAAATACTCTGTTATGGTAATGACTAGTTTCTTGACGACCCGTACGGGGCGGTGGTTAACATGTTGTCTGCTGTTCGGAGGATCATGGGTTCGGGTCCCAGCCTGGCAGAAATTTGTATGATAAATATTCTGATTCCTGTACCCGGTCTGGGTGTTTGTGCACTTGTATCTGTGTGTGCCCAGGACACAGGGAATCGTAGTGTAGGGCTGTGAGTGTGAAAAGTACAGATAAACTGGTGTCAAAAGTCCGAAGTTTCATGTTAAATCGATAGTCTTGAACCCTAAGAAGCAAAAACTAAACGCAGCAGTACAAAACCAGTCGGGGTAAGACTACCAGACGCGGTTGAGTAAGATACTTTATATCATTTGTTCTTAACTCACTATGGTTTCCTGAATAACAGAACAATAGTCAATTAACTTTTTTTAGCAGTGTATAATTTAAATATTGTTTATCATGTTAAGGTCCATAATGAGGGAACTTTTCTTATGGACGCAGATTTGCTTTTAAGACTTCAGCGTTAGCGTTATCAGACTAAAGATAGAAAGTCTGACTGCAATAGAAATATACAGTACTTATTGCTTCTCAATATATGTTGAGTAAATATATTGTTTTTTCATTGCAAATTGTATAGAATTATAATATGTCTCTTTTACATCTTTTACGTTTTGTTTTACGCAGTGTCAATATAAATAATTGATTATAGTTTTATTGTGTTTTTATGTTTCGTAACAACAAAGACAGGCTGGTAATTGTAGCTTTTTCTCGTCGGCTGAAGCGGACGTGACGTCATCGATCCCCGGGCTTCCCTGCTGTGACTCGTGCGGGGGTGAGGGTCATGTCAAACTTAGGCTTTGTGATATTTTCAGCTTTATACGATATACAGATTGAAGTTATGTAGGTGTAGGTAGCGATGTTGGTGATTCATCGCGAAGAAATCGTAAAATTTTCTGTACATTTTCTTTTGTACATTTTAGGGTATTGCAATCTTTGTTCAATTTTTATTAAGTGGATCCCGTAATTCAACAGTCAATTCTGTAGTTTGCGAGAACACGTAACAATTATGATGAACTAACTTGTATCAGCGACTATCGAAATAGAAGGGAAATATACCCTAAGAAGCCTTCGTTGTTCCGATGTAAAATCATTATAAATTAGTTGAAGGCATACTTTCTGTGCGTGCTAAGCTTTATTTTAATCAAAGCTGCCGATTATGCATGATGGAGTAACAAACTTATAAAAATCCCACGGGAACCCATATCCCATTCCCAGTACAGCACCCCGCAACTTGGTCAGCGCAGTGAGTCAAGTCAAGATGGGAAAACTGAGTGGACAGTAATGGGTTGTTTATAAAATACAGCCTGTGATGAAGCAACTCGTCTATGTCCGATCTCCGATATGCATTCGGTCCTATTTGCCGTAGAATGTGGATAATGCATTATCCATCCAATTGCCATAATCTACAGTGTCCTCTTAAAATCAAGTGGTCCGTATTTCCCCTTCTACTTCACTAGCATAAAATTCAAGGTTCTTCATTGTCATGAACGTTTTGAAGGATTCCGTGTCGCTAGTGACATGGACACACACATAAATGACACTTTAAAAAAATATATTGGAGACTCGACGCCGACCGTCCACGGCAACGATTGTTTTAATTGGCGCGACATAAAAATACTTC
The DNA here is from genome assembly GCA_018250115.1 of Doberes anticus. Taxonomy (NCBI): domain Eukaryota; kingdom Metazoa; phylum Arthropoda; class Insecta; order Lepidoptera; family Hesperiidae; genus Doberes; species Doberes anticus. Next base: position 11,251 of record DWKW01000839.1, read on the forward strand.
GATCTGCTTCATTGGTGATTGCACAATCTTTATGATAATCGAACATAACATTGAATAACTTTGCCGCCGTTGAGGTAGGTACTTTAACAGTGGAAAAAATCCTCCGGTCATGCACGTGCAGGCAAAGTAATTGACTAACGAGTAATCGATAATCATATGATTGATTTTTCCCTTCGTATGCGGAAATCGGAATGCTCAAGATGGGCGAAAACTTCAAGGGTTCTACTGCAAAATTAAGTCCCAGTTTGCACAGATTACGAGAAACCAAATTGAATTTCGTATTGGGTTGATGGTAGTAGAGTAGAGTCTTATGTCGCTACCACCGCTGTACCCATTTCTACCGTAGAGCAGCAATGCCGGCACTGTCGTATTTCAGTTGGAAGGGGCAGGACTGCACACTGGAGGCATTCCAACTTAGTCCTCAGTATTAGCAACGCATTTATGTCCATGGTGATGCGGTGATGTCCATAGGTTGCAGTTAACATCAGGCGGCATGTATGCTCTTTTGATAGTCCGTTAAAATATAAAAAACATTCCATACAACGATATCGTATTGTCAAATACGAAACCAATGCGGAACCAACCAATGGAACACGAACGAACAATACCTATAGGGCGGTACATACGTACATTCTAATTACTAGGTATATTGAATGATACGGAATTCGATCACTTCGCGCAAACTGTTGGAACAAGTCCTACCGCCTCAGTGCTGTTGTGTTTTGAATGTTTTGATACCGGCATTGCTTTTGTCGGATCGAGTGGAGTGACGTAAGGTATTCTGACATTTCGCTTCGAATGTTAAGAAACAGGTTGAGTCAGAACTACCTACGTGCGTTCGTATCGAAATGATTCCTTGATTTAATTATAAATCGCTCGAGTTCGGACGTACTTTTATGGTTGTGTAGTGGCATCAATGCACTTCTAGTAAACATTGCCAGAGCGAGTCAGTCTGGTGGAATTGATTCTAGTGTAGAAGTACTTTCAATTAATTTTCATTGTTCAACTTGTAAAAACCGAACTGTATGTTATGGTTATGTACTTTTATTTTGCCTTGCAAAAAAAAAATCGATGGCAGTAACAAACGATGACTACTCTGGTGCTGGAGTGCAGTAGACCTCTACGGCTGCATTTATAAGGAAAAACATCGCGGCTGTAACAGCCAGTGATCAATTGAATGATAAACTGCCGGAAAACACTACACACTTGTATGCTGTCTTGTTCCTTTATTTTACAAAATTAACCTCGCGTCAGTAATACACAGTAAGTAATTAACTGGTGGGAAACTATATCGAAGCTTTGTGTGCTATTTCTTGTTTCTTGTCGTCATTTTGGACGTGTTAAAGGCGTCGTCACACGGGGAACGATTGGAACGCCGCCTGGCGCCTCGGCAGTCGCGACTACGACGAACTGGCGCGGCGCGCGCCGCGGCGCTCCGGCGGGTATGTAGGAAGTGTTACAAGTTACTTTGTTGATACTCACTACTAGGGTTGCCAATAAAAAAAATATGTATTTGAAAAATTGTATTTTCAAAGCCATTGCCTGTAGAAAAATAGTTGACGAAAAATAAAAAATGTATAAGTTTTTGTTTTGCTATTTTGCGCCTATCTCAAAAGATTCTTATTTCAAAATAAATAAACCAAACTGCGAATTTGACAAATTTTATTTAAAAAGAGATCGGCAATTATAGTAGATTCCCTAACATTTTTTTAAAATATATTATTCAGACACCTAATATATCTATAAACTAAATACGGTATTGCTATATTACTAACATATTTATTATGTATAGTAAAGTTGGCAACCCCACTCCACACTCACGGGCGGTTGTGTTTGACAGTTACGGTAAATATTGAAATATGTGTACTATAAAACATTATCTGGCTCACTTCCGCGATCTGTCTTGTTTATACGGGGCTTGTGACAAAAGTTGTTGACAGATACGTATAAATATTGAGTATGCTCTTCATTATTTTGAATAAAGCATTGATACGCCGATCAGTACATTTATAAATTAAATGCTGTCCACAAGATGCTGGACAGGACGCATTCCAATTTAGTCCATAGGAGTAGCAACACATCCACATACGATCTCAAATAGAACTTTCGTACTAGTTGAGGTTTGATGTGGCAAGCAGGCAATTATCCAAGGGGCAGCTGCTAAATAAAATGTAAAAAATCTACGAAATCCCCGCACAAAGAGTACAGGCGCACCCCGCGCAAAGGTGCCACAACACCGTTATGAATGACCAACATTTAACAAGAATCAAAATGGGGCGACGACGCCCGACCGAGCTTTAAACTGCTTTTTGTGATAGGGGAGAGTTGAAAGGAAGGGTTGGCTCAGAAAGCGGAATTGTTGACTTGTACGTGTTATAATCAGATAAATAATAGGTTTTTGTGCTGCCCGTAAATTATACATGCAAATGAGTATAGGCGTGAGGCATTAGGTTACTTATGACAACACATGTAGGAAGCAAAATTCCTTGTTGAAGTTCTTCAAACCGTTGAAATTACAACGCTATCACATTATTTGATCAATTGCATACAAATTCTGATACAACTTCTTCGTAACTCTATCGGATCTAATGTCATGTTAATACAAATCCCAATTTTAATCGAAATCGTAATAATATTCTTTGATGGTGGTAGAGTCTTGTGTCGAAGACTCGCCCACGCTGGCATCACTGCGGGGCCTATTTCTGCCGTGTCTTTGAGCGTGTCAGCACTGCTACTGCAACAGTCCTCAGGGTACGAGTAGAGGTTGGATGTCTAAGGGATGTAGTAACCCCGTTCAAGTATTACGTAAGCAGTATAGGTAGGCGGGGGGTTTTTGCTTTGCTTATTTTTGATTTCGCGGTGGCGGGGAGGGGGGGGGGTCTAGAGTGACGCCAGCAGTAGTTATTTGAAAAAAGTTTAAGAAAAATTGAAGGAAATTTGTATTGTTCGTAATATTACTTAAGATTATAATATTTGCACCTTAGTCTATGTTGAATATCGTGTCAGTAAAGTTTGTTAAAATGAATATTATGTGCAGTGAAGTTCTCTATCCTAAATCTATTTTCTTATTTCAAGAATTTTAACTGCTGCTCATGAATCAATAAAAAAACAAAATACATTAAAAGAAAAATGCATATAACATGTTTACGTAAGCATGGGCGGGGTTA
>DWKW01000840.1:0-14416 GCA_018250115.1 Doberes anticus
ACGTTCGGGGGAGCCCTCCCCTAGCCTTATTTGTTGAATAAACGTACTGGATAGAGAGATAGAACAAGAGAGGGAGACAGCAGAGTGTAATGAAGCCGAACGGCCGTTTTCCAGGTGATAATAATCCAGTTCGGCGGCATGGCGTTCAGCACGGCGGGGCTGTCGGTGGACCAGTGGTTGTGGTGCCTGTTCTTCGGAGCGGGGACCCTCGTTTGGGGGCAGCTCGTCACCACCGTACCCACCAGGAAGATACCCAAGAAGTTGTCGTGAGTATCGCCATCAGAATCGATAGCTTCCTAATGAGTTGTTCCCGCTGTTCAGAAAAAATGCAAACTCGATGCCCGACCTCCCGTCCGGTGGATCGGGCATCAAATCCCGGCGTACACCTCTAAATTTAGAAATTGTTATCTATGATTATTTATAAATTATGTGCATATTAGAAATTAATTATCACTCTCTTTAACGGTGAAGGAAAACATCGTGCAATCTGCATACTTGAGAGTTCTGAAAATGTTCTCAAAGGCATGTGAAGTCCGCCAATCCGCACATGGTTAGCGTGGTGGACTATGGCCTAAACCCTGTCATCTCTTAGATGAGATGTTGATGATGATGATGGGTTAGGGTAATACGAATATGCCATATATCTCAACAAGATCGCAAGATAAGTAAGTACAAACGCCGATTCACCGCAGGTGGGGCCGCGGCCAACCGGACCCGGAGACGATCCAGCCGGGGCCGGACTACGACGCGGACCTGGACAAGAAGCCCCGTGCGGGGCAGATCCTCTGGATCCGGGGGCTCACGCGCCTGCAGACACAGGTACGAACTCACCACATACGCGGGGGGTAGAGGGGGGGATAGTTGGGGATGTAGCGTCGGGGGAATTACGTGTGTGGGGTTAAAGTGACGTTGGGTATCGGGGATAGGGAGGAAGAGTTGGGGAGTGTACGGTCGGGAGAATAAGATTGAGATCTAATGAGATAGGAGTAGATAGTAAGGGATGAAATAGTGGGGAGGGCATAAGCTAATATTGACGTAATAGATTCAGTTCTTACTAAATTTATTACTCCCCTACAGCTTCAATCAATGACGCCACTATCTCATCCCTTAATTTAATAGTGAACATGTGGGATAGGTGTGGAATAAATGTAGTTATTCATATTATTACTAGAGAAATAAAGATTTTGGGGTAAATATAGTTTTGAGTGGTAGCAGTTAAGAGATTTTACATACGTAATAGTGAGTGATTAGAATTTTTGTGCGTGTTGCGTTTAGGTTTTAAAAGATACATAGATTACTTGACACAGTGCTGATGCAATTGCCATATGGTATGCTTCATAAACAAGCATACTAAAAGTAAAGAATGATTCAGTAAATACTGGATCAAGTTACATTTCTTTAGAGTAAGTCTTTCTTTCTTTCGATAAAATTCCAAACATTTCAAGATTGAAAGATTTTCAAATGATTCGCAAAACAATTACTCTGATTGCTTATTCATCCGACGGTAAACCTAATTTAACTCAAAAACTAAGCACTTAGTTAAATTAGAAGGGGGTGAAATTCGTGTTGCATTTAACGTGAATTTGAATACAAAAAATGGGTTTATATGTGGGACTTTTGTCTTGTCTATTGTTTGATAATGTTATTTTATCGTCGAATAACTTATGGGATGTTTGAGTTTTAATCTAAGATCGAATGTAAACGGTTAAAATTTGAACGGATCTCAGATTAGAACTTTAGAACAGATTAGAATTTTTCTGTGAATAATAATCCAAGTGATCTCAATTATTATTTTAGTTCGACTGATGAACAAATCTTTTATTGTTATTCACAGAAATAATGATGACGGTCGACTGCAAAGACGGCATTAAGACTTATGACGTTTCATTAGAATTGTATAAACTTTTTGCAATCTACCGTCATTTATTATCTGCGTCATAGATGACATCATGGATTTTTCAAAACGGCTGTGATTTACGACTGATTATTTAGTATTTTAATGAGACATGATGGGAATCTACGACATTAGGTGAAATAAAGGTTACTGTACTAAACTTTGACATTTCTTTCGAAATTTTACTGAAATTGAATCGAAATATTGCTCGAGTCGTGTCATAGTTTAGTAAAGAAACTTCGTGATGTATAAAATATATGGAATTTCAGTATTATCAAAAGAATTTGGAATTAAACGATATAGGAGTGGCAGAAACCTATGAGTTCGTGATAAAAACGAAAGAGGGATAAGTTTTCGAGTTTTACAGAAACATAAAAAAAACTTTTATACTTCAAAGTCAACAGGTCAACACTGCGGATACCTTGGGCATCCTAACGCTAAGTTATCGATATTATTGTCCATTTATATATACTTTTACTATTCTTGCATACAAGTCGAATATAACCACCATTTTCAATATACTATGCATCCATATATAGATAAGATCGTCATAGAGATTACGCTGAATCATTTTATTACACATTATTTGATTTATTGGTACAGTAAGCCGGATTATTCACAGTTCGAAATCTAATAAAAGTAATACGATTATTTAATATAACGACACATGTAATTTTTGCGATAATGAATTCAAACTTTCAAAACGACTTAATTTTTTTTTAATATTTGATTTGAAATTTTCTATTTGTTTTTTTTTATTATTTTCTTTTTCATTTACGATTTTTTTTATTTTCCTTTCCAGTTTTTCGTTAATTCTCCTTTACTTCTGTTCTTGTTTCGATAGCAATTATTTCTATACCTACACAGAGAAACACTTTACAGAGTATTAACAGTAGTGACGCTATATTATTTTGGCCCATGATTAACGTAGATTAAAATATTGTTCGGTTTCTCATTTTGATGTCGAACGATTTGATTAAAATTTAACAATCACGTTGGATAATCACAAAATAAGCGACCGAACAAAGTTGTATTAGACTTTTTTTTTTCTAAAACTTATTAATTCTCTGGTATCCGGTTTCATGACAACTGCTCGTTCTGTCTTAATCTTTCAATTTCAGGATCTTAATCTTTTCTATACTTTCAGCTCTCGAAAAACTTTCTTTCCTTACTATTTTTAATTATCTATTTTCCGTCCGTGTGTCATGGAACCGGCTAAAATCCAGTTAGAGTACACTAGATAGCATAAACATCGCGAGTAACGGCCATGCATGCTCCGCAGTACGGAATACAGTCTGACGCTTTCCGATATTGTTTATTTTAATTTTTTAGTTTTCTTATAATTTACTACCCGAGTTGACTGTACCCCCACCCTGTACCACTACCCGTTGGCATGCGATTTATGTAGGCTGTGACGATGTAACTTATCCCTCATATTATGTACCCCCACCCTCCAAACAGTTAATATGACTATTCCCAATAGAAGATTATTTTTATATTATCTACACTACATGAAACCACAACGCGGTATAAATATGACTGTCTCTTCACTCTAATCTATCTTTTATTTAGTCATACTGACTGTTTGAGTTTATCTTTTCTTTTCTTTTTTTTTTGACTACATTTTGTCTGTTTTAATTTTTTTTTTTTTTTTACTTTTTGAGAATAGTGTTTTGCTTGTGATACGCCAACCCGATACATCCTCGCTACTGATCCAAAGCAACCCAAGCTCTGTTTTGTATGATGAACGCCGTTTGTACTCGCACCCGGTGCAGCGCACGGCGTACAACGACTAACCCGCGTTACGTTATGTCAATATTAGCAGTAACACGATAATTTCGTATGTTTTATAATTTGTTTTGATCAATGTTGATTTTTTTCGTATCGAATTGTGTTCAGTTACTGCTATTGAAATGAACGTCAATTTATTTGAGTGTGGAGTGGATATTTCTTGAACGTAAAGTAAAATATGAACGTAATAAAAATAATAATGTTTTAAGCGCATTATTAGAGGGCATGCCACGAGTGCTCGCCGTACTAACCAATTGAAAGTTTAACCGTTCTCGGACGAACCTGTCTCTATTATCCTTTGCCGTTGTAATGTCAGTGTTATCTGTTTGTTTTCCGTTTGTTTTTTGTTTATTTTATTTTATTTTTTTGTTTTATGTTTGTGAATGTTGTCCCTCACCCCCTAGCCGTGCTATGTCGGGGTGTTTGTCAGTCAGGTGGGTACAAGCGTCAAACTGGGCAACGGCGGATGTTCATGTCTGTAGTTTATGCCTTGCCTTGCCGTTGGAAAGTTGCCTTCACTGTGTTATTTTGCGTATTTTGTTAGGCTTGTTGTAGTGTCCATATATGTAAATGTATATAGTTGGTCGCGCGACGCGATGCTGACATTATCGGTGAGTATGATGTGTAGAAAAACAAAAATTAACAAGCAACCGATTATTATTTGTTGTATAAAAATAACATTTAAAAGTGATTATGTGTAGCTTCTTAACTTATACGTGTAACACGCTACACTTGTGAAAATATCGTTATAATGTAATCCGTCCAAATCAATTATCAATAAAGCGTGATGGTCGATAAGACACAATTCACATAAGTCAATATGTTTTCACAATTGTACGCATGTCGAGAACGCGCAAAAACTCGTCAGAAGATATCTGTTCCTCCTTGGCTCCCGAATACAGATGTTTAACTAACGAACGCGGTATGTTAGACAACTGCGTATCGCGTTTGCTAAAATACTAACCGAATATAAACGCGAGCCACCACCATAGAGGCATATGGAATTTGGATTGTACACGTAGTTTGAGACATTAAAATGTTGCTCCATAAATAAAACACTATAAATAATCTGTGCGATAAATAGTTGCGTTCGAAACGATTAAAATGTCAATTTGTATGGTATTTTAGGTGTTAAACGGCGACACGTTAGTTGTATCCCGGTCCGTTCCCAGCATCGTAGGTGTGATCATCCCAGCGTTGTGTAGGCGTAGTGCGGTCGATCTTCAGGGTAGCTAAGGCCTCGATTCGACTCCCTCTTTAATTTTCTGTTCTGTTCTCATATATTTTTTTGGTTTGTTTACTGTTTGGTTTCGTTTTTCAGTTCGGTTGGCACTTCCGAGTCATATTTCTATCACGCGACACGGGCCCGACGGCCGCATACATGCCTCACACCAGACACACGTTCCGTTTTATGTTTTTTACTAGCTCTTGCCCGCGGCCTCACGCGGTCGTTACAACTGAATGCCGACACTTCCCCCAGACATCGAATCGTTTGCAATCTTCCCCCTCTCACTTCGGTAACGATAGTCGATACCCTGATCTGTTTTGAAATGTATTAAACTGTGAAAAACCGGTTAAAATCCATTCAGTAGATTGTCATACAGTCAAAAACGCACAAACAGACCGACATAATCTCGCTCCGCTATAACATAGTTTACCATGCGATAAGTCATACACTAAACCCCGACCCTACCATGAATAAACACCAATTATTTACAGTTTTATTACTATGTGACAAGGGTCTGTTTATTTCTTGTTGGCCTGCTTGTAGCTAGGACAGATATGGGGACGATTTTGTCTGATGACTTTCGGTCTAGATAATCGTGACGTCATCTTAAATAATTTTGTGCGTATACCACTATTCGTTAGTATAAATAAAAAATGTGTAGAAAATTCCACAAATGATAATCTTATTGTAATTGGCATAATATTAAATGGAGTGTATGTATGAAATATTAATGTTAATCTACCATTTATAGATTTATCGAATATTGTTGCTGTTCGTGTAAATTATTACTACATAATAATAAAATAAAATAATTAACACATAATTGCAAATGCAATCCATTGCAAATGTAAAAAAAGTTCAAAAGACAATAACATGCACTTGATGTAAATTGTTAATATAACAGCATCAATGTTTTAATTTTGTTATTATTTTTTTTTTTTTAAAGAATTAAAAAATATGAAATATGTTTTTTCTTTGTAATACGCACAAAGATGGCGCCGGTACATCGGACCGAAATGTGTTTTCGGACGTAATAATGACAAATCAATCTTCGTAGCTGCGTTTGAAGTGATGCAGAATCGCGGGCAGATTTTTAACAGCACAGCTCATAGTGATTCCGAACAAATCTTAACACGAACATTATACGACTAGTGTTGTACGATCGCAATAAATGTACAATATTTGGTACACTAACTTGTGTCAGGTACAAACTATCAATCCCTCGATTCTGTTTCACGTTGTATTCGCGGCTGGTTAAAATACTGCGGCAGTTAAAGGGGCCGTCCATTAAATACGTACGCAACTACGGGCGAATGTGGGTATAGATGTTAATCGTGTGACAAAACGACATTGATCAAAGTAAGCGTGACGTCACTGAAATTTGTAGTTATTTTTCAATGATGATATTAAAACAATTTCATTTAAATTTTGATATGAAATAGTATATATTCATCTTATTTTTGTAATTTTACATTTGAATAGTCAGTATTTATTGAGGTAATAAGAGTTAGTAGTTAAGTATTATGAAATTTATTTCAAGTATTGGGGTTTTTGAAAATGTTACTTCGGGGAAGGGATTTGAGAGTCGAAAATGCGGTTAGTGTCGTATTTCATGGACGGCCACCGAAGGTCAGGTAACGTTTTGATGCGTTAATCGTCCGCGAGCCCCATATCTCTCCTCGCGGTTGTAAAGCCAGGGTGTGGGTGACGCATGTAGGACGGTGTCGAATGGGGCGAGCCGCGCGTCGTAGAGAGATGTTGTTGGCAGCCCCGACCGGTGCTGGAGACCGAGGTGTAGTGGCGGGCGCGGCGGCTGGCGGCGCGCTGCGTGCGACGGACGCTCACGGTACTCCTCCCCTAGCGGCCCCTAGCGGCCTAGCGGTAGCTCCCCGCCCCGCTCCGCCCCCGCTCCCGCTCCTAGCTCCCCGCGGCCGATCGACGCTAGACCGCTCGCAATACGTCCCGACTGCGAGCCCTCGCGAATCGGACGAACTCTGTCGAAATGTTACGTTTTCGTTTTACGCGCGTTTCCGCAGCTTCTTCGGAAGGGTAAATCGACGACTGTTTGTTGTGTTTACATTTTTAATACTTTGCTACTGTTGTGATTTTTGTCATTTTATTTATTCTATTCCCTGAAAACTCCCCAAACAAGGTGGACGCTTTAGGCTTTTCGTTGTCGATGTTTTCGATATTGTTTTTTTTTTCGTGGCTTTGTAATGACGTATGATCTAATTCAGTTTCAGTTGGATGACGAGGACGTTTTTCGGGTTAACATCGTTTTTAAAAATTATGTTATCTCTTAAATTTTTTAATTACGTAAATTTGTAAATATGTAGTAGATTTGTCAATATCGATCCGTATTCTTCTTTATATCCTTCTACTTCTTGTTAGAAACGCATGAAAAATTCTTTCGAAACTGTACAAAGTATAAAGCGTTGACTTTGTAAATCTTTTAAATTGGTATCTGAGACATTTTAGCACCGTTGCCGTGACCCAGTAAGTCGATTGCGAAGTGGTCCAGGGCCGATGACCCATCGGGAGCGTTTCAATAGTTCTGTTTTCTCGTCTGTAATGCATCTCCCCACGTCTCCGGCTGTAGATCTGTCCATCCCGCATCTGGCACCGGCGTCCGTCCCTCGCACATCTCCACCGGAGCTCCGACCCATCGACATCGACGTTCTGACACGACACCACCCTCCCGAAGCCCCACTGTCCAACGTCCTGCTTTGTGATGTCTCATCTAGCGACTTCTCTCTCATCGAGGCCACCCGAGTGTTCGATTTCTTAGCAGTTTTCGCTCGCACACCTTTTCTTTTTAGTAAGTTTTTATTTAGCTGCGAGCATGGCGCCCTCACACCCAGCACCGGTCATCCTCATCCGCGTCGCCATCGTCACGTCGAATAGCCAATAGTGGATCTTAGTCACGTGGCACGGGTCTCCCGACTAGCTGCATGCGTAGACACCGTCGTCCCGCGTCGCGGACGTCGCACACGAGTCCATAAACTCTGAATACAGCCGAACCGTCGACGAACAGAGAACATCCACACCACACTCCGCGTAACGCTCGGTAGCTAGGCCGGCTGCGCGGTGCAGCAGCGAGGGTGTTCGGGCGGGCGGGCGGTAGGCAGCGAGGGCGGCGCGTGAGGGTTGTGTTGGTTGCAGCTGCGCGTGGTGCGCGCGTTCAAGTCGACCCTGGAGGACCTGGAGGAGCGGCTGTCTGCGCACTCCGCGGCCGGGCTGCGCTCGCGGCTGCGCGCTCCGCCGCCGGACATCGCCTACATCGACGCCGACGACGCGCCGTCCGCGCCGCGCACCGAGACCACCATATTCTGAGCGACGCCGCACCACCCGCGCACCACCGCACCACCACCACCACCCGACCCGACCGAGACGCACCCTACGACCCCCCTTTTTGTTGTTCGACCTTTTGTTTGTTTGCGAGACGATCGTACTTAACCGCGTACTCGCCGTCGCTCGCGGGCGGCCGGTCGCGAATCTTAAATCTCTTAGTGCGTTAAGATTTCTATTAAGTGTTGAAATTTTTAGAGCTAGGTAGCCTATAGCGATAAACTACGTAGCGGAAGTTAGAAGCCGGTAGTGGGCTCCTGTACCGTATTGTGCCTGTTGTCGCGCCTTTGGCGCAACCTGTACGTTTTCGATTCGCGTTACTGTATGTACTGTTGACGACGGTTCCTCGGAGCAGTGTCTGAATATACTAGAGTACTCTCAACGATAGCGCATATCCTTACCTCGGGACCTATTACTTAGTAATACGATTACTTTTTACGATTAATACGATTACTCTATTAAGTCAGTCTGTCACTCTTTTCACAAATTCGACGAAAACTGATATCTAGAAACGTTTTTGTAAATATGATAGAATTTTTCTCGACGTCTTTATATGTATATTGGAGCAGTGATATTTTGTATAGCTGTTATAAAGAACTCCTTTAAATAAAGTTACGGAAATGGAATTGTTAACTTCAAAAAAATTTAACTTTAAAAAAATATTGAAGTAACTAATACTTTTAAAGTTTTGCAAATCTCACTAGCTTATGTGTAAGTAACTGTTATGAGAGGAATTGACTACTGCGACCCTCGGGACTTTCGCTCGGTAGCTTATGATTGTTTTGTTTCATAGTCAATTTTGGGACCACTTATACCCTTTTCATACAGAATGAGATATGATTATATTCTACAGTTAAAATATCTAAAAATCATGTACTCGGATGCTATTCATAGATAGTTGTATAAACTAGTGATATCAGACCCCCTGTACACGCCTTTCTGAAATCTAGTACGTATGATACGACACTTAGGACATAAGAGAGCGCTACTGAACGATGTGAACAAAACGACTTGGTTATGCGAATGTTACGAGAAAAATAAAAATATTTACGATTACTAATAAACTTTGAAGCAAATTCCATAGCATTTTCTTTGCAACACATAGTTATGGTGGGGGCCGCCCAGTTTTTAGCGAAACCGCTCTATTTCAGATGTTAACGGTAAGTGTAGGTCTGAGTCGCGTACGCGGTAACGCTGTAGCGGCGAGCGAGCCGTCGGAACTGACTGACGTAGGTACAATCCAGTACAATAACAGTACAGTAATGAGTAACTTGTAGAAGCATGACGCTCGTGTTTGCACGTTCAGTGACGTCTTCGGTACATACTCGCTCAACCTTACCGACCACGCAACATTAATATATGCGATCATTTCGCTCAGAACAACCGACGACTTAGACCTTTCAAAACTGACGCACACCCAACAGGTGTACACTATCGCGCGGCCATTTTGTGACGTGAGCGCGTCCACAAAATGGCGGCCGACACACTTAGATTGTAAGTACAGAGTATCTATTGAAGAGATGTTATTAAATTTTTTTTGGTACAAATGATTTTCTTTTTGTATTTTATAATTAATTTCGCTTCGCATTTAAAGTGTGATCATGCTTATGTTACAGCGTTTTGCATGTATACAGATGTCTGTGAGTATGCACAATTGTATTTTTATTTGTTCTAGATGTTTGGTATGTAGACTTTCTGATATTTTTTTTTTAAATTACAAGAAGCATTTATTTTGTTTTTAACTGTTTCGTATTATCAGAGTCTCAGCGAACAGTCTTGTGTTTAATTTCGTTTTTATTAATACTAGTAATGATGTTCGATGCCTCGAACGAAGCTACATTATATATTCTATCATATCACAATAACAACCAAACTTCTAACTTTAGATTGTAAGCAGCGATACGAAAATGATAAAAACGCATAAATTTATAATATCTCCACTATTACACCAAAATTATAGGAATAAGTACCTAACCTAGATTATCATTTTGAAATTAAAAAAAAAAATGCTTTTAGATTTAATTTAATTTTTTTCATTTATTTTTTTATCGTTGACTCGGTTGTGTAAGTACTTATTTTATAAGTTGATTTCATTATCTTTAACTTATTATTGAGTTACTTGTAACGATAACATTAATGTTAAATAAAACATACTTAACCGGCATTATAAACGACCAGTTTTATTAAAAAGAAACAACTCATTTGAATAAAATTATTTATTTGGATTGTACCGATATTTCATTTTATTGTACCTCCGATAAACCGCACACTCGCATTTCGCCGCGATGTAGCTCACATACCGGATTTTTTCAACTTTCTGCGTAGTAGTAGCTTTTCACACGGTAATTTTCCCATTTATTATTTCTTTTATATATTTTACTTGCTACTGGATGCCCTCGATTGCCCCGACCCTACTAGTGTGAATGCCCCCCTTACTTTAGTTAACGATAGGCACTTGGCTAGTAACGAAACTGCTGTCGAAATCTTTTTTACTAAATTTCTACTAACGTCTAATAACACACTCGTAGTTTCGGTGTTCTGAAACTGAAAATATGATATATTAAATGACAAAAGATGGCTCATAGACAATATTAAGCATTTGTAATGTAACAAAATTCCTCTCCGATTTTTAATAGAGAATATTTTTGGTTTTGGAACACCGGCAACCTTCTAAATTTTCCGTATTGGCAACACTGAGCAGTTTGGTTACGCGATCCTCGCGCTGCGGCGCGCACGGCGTCTGACACGTGCGGTGATGTTGTTTTGCAGCAAAAGGCGGACATATTGGCCGGCCGAAGGATTTTTGTCAATAATTATTTGGCGGAGCACCGGAGGATCAGCGTGCAATCCGGCGGGAGCTCCCTACCGGCACTCAGCCCCGTATCGCATCAGAGCGATGACTAAAACAACAAAAAAATACCCAAAAGGACACCAAATCATTCCGCCGAAAACAGGCAAAGTTCACCGTACCGCCTGACCAAAAAACTGTAGCTCGTATAGTGCGTACATATGTGTTACTAAATATAGGAGCGAAACATATAGAAAAGACAGCTTAGATATATAATTGCCTTTATGTGTTTAATTACTGCCAGTTAAAACTTTACTAACTAAACTATTTAACTTTCTTATACCTATTACTAACGTAAATAGCATCTAAAGTTCTCGAATAAAAAAGCATTTTTCTGAATCTTTAACTGTACATGTAGAGTATATTTGATTGTTAAAAATTAAACGTAAGACATATATTAGATTGAAAAGTTTATTAATAGATTTTAATGTAACTATGGTGCACTTTTTAGATTGAGTATTTATAGCTATATTATATTCGTGACTATTATTCTTCATATATAGGAGCCAGCCGTATTCAAGTTGAATTTATTTTTTTACAAATTAGATGCGAGTTAAATTTCTCTTCTGTAAATATTCATAACTACCTTTCTCTCTCTCTCCTATTTAGTAAATGTAGAGTTTTTGTGTGTTGTACGAAGTAAAAATTTTATAAAGATAATATATTATAATTAATGTGCCATTTTTATAAAGTCACAAATATGTGCTAGCGAGTGCTTTTAAACGTTTTGTGGGAAGACGATATTTAAATTTGCTTGTTTCTTGTGTTTATTTACGGAATGCTCTAGATGTTGTTCTATAATATGTTGGTTGTTATAGTTACTGTTAGACATAGTATTCGTTAAGTGTCGTACCGATCCCCTTTGTAGAATGTTGTTCTTCGTTAGTTTGGTGAAAATTTGAATCTACCGTCACGCCACCAATCTTTTCAGTTTACGCTTAGAGAATTGTATAGTACAGTTTTATGGTTATCTGTTTGCATGAAGACGATAAAGTGTAGTTGATTCTTATAATATCAGTAAATGCATGATGTGTTTTAAGAACTGTTTTCTTATAGAACAATATATCTTTAACAGCACACGAACACTTAACATTACTCTACTTTCTACTACTTTCATACTGTTGTTCTTATCTATCTTTTCTTTTTTCATTTCTTTCGTCCTTACCACTTCTACACAATTTTTACAAGCAAATTTAAATATCTTACGAACGTTACGTGAGATGTATCGATATTTAAATATGTTTCTATGTTTACAAGTATAGCGTCTTATATATAATGATTCCTAAAGTTCATCATTAAATGCACTTCGTGTAGTGAAATTTAATCATCGCCTGCTAAATAGGTTTTAAGGTATAGATATAAAGGAATATTATTCTAAAACTATTATTATATTACAAGTTGAATCGTGTTTTGGTGTACACCGTGGGATAGTTACGGAGACGATTGAGAATAATGCTTACAGTAGATCACCGCGTTAGAACTAAAGTGAAACACAAATTAACCAAAAGATCGAAGCATGATTTGCTAGAACAGCCTATTGGTATGAAATACTACTGTCTGTAATCGGTTAATTGAAGCTTCTTGTCTTTATGAAATTTAGTAATAAAGTACATATACTCCAAAGTAACTTTTATTTTACACATCCGTACCGGAGCGCTGCACTAAAAGGTAACTGAACTGAGAAATGTTTGTGTCGATGTCAAATGTTTTATTGGCAGCCGCTGACTAGTGGCCGATGTTTGTCGTACGATCGTATCAATGTTAGAAACGCTTTTCGCTTTCACTCATAACATGTACAGTAGCTTCACCGGCGAGCATGTACAGGTAGATATCACGGCAATTTTATTGTACCTACTTCGATAGTTTTAGTCGGCGTGGAAATTTATCAAGCTTACTCCTATATTTTAGATCACACTTTAGTTTGCTTTAAAAATTAAGCTGTGGTTCGATGTATTGACTTTTGGTAATTCCCAAATAAAAAAATATCAGAAGCATTGTCTTTGTAAAGTTTCACGCCCTTACACTGTGTTTATCGGATTTCAATGTGTAAATTTAAGTAGGTACCGCTTATTAGTATTAGAGAACAATGTTGTTTGTAGTGCGTATTCCAGTAGCCCTAAATTTAATAAGAAAGTACCTTTAGTTAAATAGACGCCAATGCAGTAAAAATGAATGTAATTAGATGCTTTTGTTCCTAGATGGTAGTTTAAATATTCCTATAAAATACTTATCTGGTATGTGAGCAACTACGTTTAAACTATAAATGTGCTTCATTAGATCGTGTAGCATGAAGATTCGAAACTGGACAACACGTGTCTCACAGAGACACAAACACACAAACACGTACAGACACAGACGCACACAAAATGGTGTTTTTTGACGAGTTGGACTCAATGTGTACACGCTTGGAGCTCGCATCTACTGAATCCTCAGTAGTACTGCTCGATGTACATTCCGATCGATGTTTATTATGTTACGTTATATTTTAAGTTTATTTTTATTTTTATTGTTCACGTTCATAAATATGTAACGGAGCCCTGGATGGAATACTTATGTAAAATACAAATTAATAGTTGTAAGTGCACAATCCATGAATGTGCTTTTTAAGTCTAGGAGGACCCCTGCGTTACTTATTTTTATGTTCCCTATTTTTTATTTGTCTTCCTTCTAAGATCTATCCATTGCTTCGCGAGGCGCACGCTTCGGACTATCCCTCAATACTTTTACCTTCCGGAACACTCTGTGCAGAATCTTTCACTGCTACAACATCCAACGCTATTCTACAAAAACTTGCCACTCCAAACTGATGTACTTTTGAAATAATCGCACCATCTCAAGTTATTGATCGCATTCGCTATGTGAAATCTCAAACTTTGTCAATGAAAATAACCTTAACGACCATTGTTGGCTTTGTTGATAAAATCCAATTCAATGTTCACATTTCAATAACTCTGTTCAATTGTTCTATAACTAAAGACAATCATTTCGCTCTTACCATTGCATTGGCTTTTATTTCAAAGCTATTCACGTACTGTAAAAGTAACAATTGTTGAATAGATTGTATAAAATTTATTATGTCGATCGGTTATTACATCAAAATTGTAAAAGAAGTGTGGGATAGCGTTGGAGTGGCAGCACCGTGTATCTGCCGCCTTCTCTTCGTGTCGTTTATCTCTACTTCATATTCTTATTTTTATTTTCTTTTCCATGAATCCCCATTGCACACGGAAGGTCATAGGTGGCGAGTTACAAGAACGCTTGATACCGGTGCCCTACAGCAAGACATCTACCGATCAAGCTGTAAGAT
>DWKW01000841.1:0-14415 GCA_018250115.1 Doberes anticus
CAGTGACCACTTAACATCAGGTGGCTGCATGCTCGTTTGCTATTCTTTTAAGATATATATATATAATATATTTATATTTATTATATTAACTATATAGTTTATACCGCCTTAGTATTTACGCAATTTTTTGTTAGAAATTATTAAGCTTAGTATCATTTCAGATCCTGTTCTGCTTTGACCGACTAATGAACTGACAACAAAATGATTCAATAGAAATTTCGTCTACTTATTTTGAGTAACGGAACCCTAATAAAATGAACAGCGGCGTAATTCGCCGAACAGATCCGAAGATGCTTTACGGTTGTTCGTAAAGTGGAAAGGATATAAAATATGAAATCAATTGGAACGGACTTTTCCATTAATAACGGAAACCCGTCGAGAAAGAACCCCGTGTCGTCTTTAATTAGAAGTCGCGAGTCGAATTTTCAATGCGTTTCCCGCTTCACTAATGGTGAACTGAAATAAAAGTTTATATTTACTGTACGTGGGCTCTTACCTGAATGAATATTTATACTTTCGTTGCGTTATTCACCTCGAATCCTACAGGCTGAAGTTTGAGGGCTCCGCTTTTTCTAATTCAAATTACTTCGACTGTGATAACTTAGTGAATTACTTATTAAGTAATTTACAATTTTTATAAATCAATATAGTGGGCGCTAGTAGACGTTTTGGAAGGAGTTTGATAAGGGTTAAAAATCAATTAAAAAGTTTCTATGCTATTAATTGTAAGATTTTGAAATAAGGTACAAATACCTGGATAATTTAGACTGCCTCCCATAACCATGTCACCATATAGTGAAAAAACAACAAAACCATTTAAATTGACGTCTCGCATATGTAACTGCGCATACTGTAAAGAGCTCAAGCTTATCACTTTTACTTAACCGATCTTGCTACAACATATCCCAGTATTTATGCGCCAACCTAACCTGCGCCAAGAAGCAGAAGATTCAATTACATTTAGCTGTTATTGCGTGATTGGCAAAAATGTAAACAGCCAAAAATTTTTTGTTCGAAAACCTTTAGATATAAGTGCGATTCGATCGTCGAAATAAGTTCGATTAAAAGATATATCTTCAATGTACAGAAATGGCCATGAAAGAATTATGACACTATATAGGCTTAAAGACAAGAAACTACCGAATTTAAGTTACGTAGAAATAACTCATATCACCTAATGCATACATTGCCCAACCCAAGATAAACACATTAGCCGAACGAAATAGGTACGCGGCAAGTTCGGCGTACTCACGTCGCCTTGTTGACGCGGAGTCATTTGTTAGAACAGCAATAAGGCGAAAGATTAGCAGCTGTCGGAATATTCGCGACAAACTTCCCAATAAGCGGTCGCCTTCCGGTACACAGAGCCTCGCTTTACAAGAGTAATGATGCTTAATTTTAATGACGCGTCGTCGACCAACGTCACCCGCGACGTCCCGCCCACCGCCAGCCCTCGCGCGTGACTTGAATCGTCAACGACTTCATATTGGAAGACGCCGCCGCCTCCGCCGAAAGTCTGGCGATAAATTTAGTTATTACTTGTGAAAATAGACGGAAGGAGATCGCTAACTTGTCCTCGTGAGAAGATAATGGATCATTCCGCGGACCCTGTTTTAGTCACGAAAAAGGTCTCGTTAAAAGCCCCTTTATGTGAAGAGTTTTGGATTGCACGGAATATGTTTCGACGTAATATGGCCATTTACGAAACATTGCTGAAACATGGGACATTTGTGTTCTTATAAAAGTCTTAAATAGGCTAACTTTGCCAACATCAATCTGGTAATAAAATGTTCGTTATCATTAAATAAGTAATCAGACTAGTAGTAGTAATTGGTTGTCGGGTCTACATATATAGGGAATGCTGAACTTACGTCATCCGGTTAGCCATAAATGTGTGTTGAATCGATTACCATGTTTGTAGATAGGTAATTCATTTATCTGTTCAACGACACTAAATAAAAAAAAAAACGTTCCTATGTTTTATTAACACTGAAATGAAATTTTGGAATACGAAAATAAAATACATTTCAATCAGAGTTATTCGTAGAAATTATTTAATTATTTTAATAGTAAATTCATAAAACGATCGAACAAAAGGCAAATAAATACGATCATACAATACAGAACACGTCCGCGGACAAAACCCAGTCGTCCGTACTCAGCGCCATGCGCAGTGAATTGTTTATAAACGAATATTGTTCTTCATATTGTTGTTAGACATCTACCTTGAATGAGATACATGTTAAACAGCGTTTTCCTTCACAGTACAAGCTCGCATCCTTTCATTCATCGGATATGTTTCGCGGCGTGGAAATACTTATATTGAGCGCCTTTTAGTCCAAGGTAGAGTTGAGGGCACAAGACCACGTGGTAGAAGGCTGCTGTGGATGCCCTCCGTCCGAATGCACGAGGAAAGTAGCTATCCGAAAGGAGTGGCGTCGAATTGTTAAGCGAGCCACAAATTCTTTCTGTTTACCACGACCGTTTTGCCAAGAGCGTAACGACTGAGAAGAAGATGATTGTTATTAATAGTTCCAAAAGAGTGTGCTTTAAAGAGACTTTACCAACCCGCACTTAGTCAGTGCGGTGGACTATGGCCTAAATCCTCTCATCGCTGAGAAGCTATCTGGGACCTCTGTTTCTCGAAATATTATCTATTCAAAATTTTCGAAGTTATGTGCGTTTATCAATTATCACTCGTTTTAACGGCGAAGGAAAACATTGTGCGGAAACCTGCATGCCAAAGAGTTCTCCATAGCGGTCTCAAAGGCATGTGAAGTCTGTCAATCCGCACTTTGCCAGCGTGGTGGACTATGGCCTATTCTATTATAAAATTGTGAAAGGACCATGTCTATTCATTGAATATACTTTAGAAAATCTAATTGATTGACTGTTGATCTGATTGGTTATTCCTTAGCTACTTCATAAGCTCTAGGATAGCAAAAAAATTAAGTACCCTCAGAGATCACACTCTCTGGGGTGACACAAATTAACGAAACGTCCAAAAAGATATTTCCAGCGATTGGGTCGCTACCCAAACTTTGTTTTATTCAGCCTATCCCAACGAAAGTTCAA
Organism: Doberes anticus; assembly: GCA_018250115.1. Classification (NCBI taxonomy): domain Eukaryota; kingdom Metazoa; phylum Arthropoda; class Insecta; order Lepidoptera; family Hesperiidae; genus Doberes; species Doberes anticus. The sequence continues at coordinate 3,076 of DWKW01000841.1, forward strand.
GTCGTTCAATCAATCCTATTTCCCGTCGCTTATATTGACGACCCGTATGGTGCCGTGGTCTATACGCCGGTCTGCCGTTCGCGAGATGCTGGGTTCTAAAGCAACTGTATTAGCACTGCTGTATTTCGATTTGAAGGGAGTGGTTAAGCAAAATATACTGGACAGGAGGCATTCCAACTTAGTTCTCAGGTGTAGCACGTACTACCTTGCATAGGGTTCAGACCTATTTGATGTTGATTGTGGATATCCATGGGCTGCAGTGACCACTTTGTATCAATAAATCTACTCAGGAGTTAAGTATAGCGCGATTGGCGAACAAACTTACGAACAGACAAAAAAATTACTGAGTTCAAAAACTTTCTAAATATTCACTATCAGGTATATTTACAAAAAATGTTCTCAATGCTACTCGGTCTTCTTTTTTTTTCAACTCCCAGTATAGCTACAATTTTATAATATTACTCGAAGACGAAGGTGCAAAAGTTGCTAGGTGGTAACGTAATAATCGCCGCTATTCACTGAACTTGTCTCACGTAAGTTTTTGTAAAACAAGTGTCGTTCAACGATAAACGAGCATCACGGAGGCAGGTAACAATATTTCGCAGCAGCAAATTGAATAAACACATCAGCGTTCGCTTAAACGGCGAAAAGACAAGTCCAATAACGTCGGGCCCGGGATAAATATTCCCCACTAGCGTCTACGTATTCTACGTGTTTATCCTATCTTAGTATCTCCATGAAGGTAGTCTGTTAAACAGGATGAAAATCGTTTGATTTTAACATCTTCTTCTTTATTAGTTTCTTTGTTAGTAGTCAGTTGCCTCACGAGCTGACTATTTGTGGTAAGCTTGAGGCACTCATGCAAAGGACCACTCACGGCAGACTTGATGTCGGTCCATCGCATGGGCTACCTTCCGTATGGTCCGGCGCTTTCTACCTTACCTTACCTTACCTACTTTACCTTACCTTTACGCTTATGGCAAATAACACGAGAGATGATCATATGCTCAGGAGAATGCTCTTTTTGCTGCATAATGCATCAAATTAAAATCGATCATTATTAGTGCAGTAGTAAAAGAGAGTGATTAAGAATCCTAGTAGAAGAAGAAAGCCTAGTGGTTAAGAATCTCGGCCTTCCGCTCCGGTGGTTAATTGTTTCAAAATTATGTGCGTATCATAAAAATAAACCAGAAATAAATTATCATTCGCTTTAACGGTGAAGGAAAACATCACGACTTGTTCTCCATTTGTATATCTAGTTCTAGTTGATGCCTTTAGTCTAATAATATAAACATTAAAATATTTATCAAACATTTTATTTTATTTATTAATAAATGACATCACGATAATGAAGTAATTACGAAATAATTGTTTCATATGAGTAACCACTGTAAGAGGCGTATATTTAACTTCGCTTGTTAGGAAAATGTAAGCGGGACAAGCTACTTACGCACTAAGCCACGCATTCGTGGCTTGATGCCATCACCTACACACGCGTGACCTGCTCGGATGGGTCGCGTCGCCCGCGCAACTGAAAGCAGCAGAGGGGTAGCTTCACGACCTCAGTGAGTGGTGTGGGCAGGATTGAAGAGATGGGTAGGGCCTTCATGTTTTCGATAGTGCGCAGTGAAAAAGTCGATAAATACAGTTGAACAAACAAAAAAAGGACACCTTTGCCCTATTTTCCCCTACTCTCTGTGCACATTTATTTAAACATTTCATAAAATACTCAAGCTTTTTAAAAAATTACAAGCGAATGCAAAGAATATTTTAATGACACAATCCTTTTAGAAGTGTTCTTTAAAGAGCTGAGTCAACCCAGGAAACCTCAAAAGGAAGTGAACAGACGGAATCCAATGATCAGAAGGAATTTTAATTGTAACAGACCCTAATATTCCATTGAATTAATTCATGGACGCGGTATAAACTTAATTGTCTTTGTCGTCAGTGTATTGGTAATTCCATCTTGGAGAATTATTCCATCAGGGTAACGACCAGAGATATTATATATATATATTTTATATCTAAGGAATAGCAAAGGACTTATTTGGTAAGAGTTTTATGGTAGTTTTACCAAAGCACATCTGTTGAACCGAAACCCAACAGTGCTTGTATTGCTGCTTTACGGCAGAAATAGAATACGGTGGTGCCGTCCCAGACGAGCCTTCAACGTTCGACTCTCCCACTGCTAAAAATGCTCGAAGTTATCTCGTTGCTAATGAAATCGAATGTAAAAAATAAAATTTGATTACCTATATCCGTGTTTCATTTTCAATTGAAATTTTTATTTTTTTATTTTTTCATATGTACAATACAAACAAACACACTTAATGAAAGTTGTGCATTATTTAACAAGACTTTAAGAAAATTTTAAGCATCTATGAGTATATAATATTTAAAACGGTTGTTAATAATGCACTGTTGATAATGCAGTATGACACCTAGATGGCATACAAGAGAGAAAATCGTATGGGTCAATATCATTACCATTGCGGCGGCACCCGTGCTGTACCTATTTCTGCTGTAAAGCAGTAGAACCAGTGCAAGTGCTGTTGCGTTTCGGTTCGATGGGTGTGGGCAAACTATAGCAAACTATAATGGACTGATGGCGTTCCCGCTTAGTGCCGCCGCCGTGGTGCCGCCGAAGGCGAGTCTTTGACATAAGACTCTACCACTACGCTACCTCTAAACGAAGCATTAAACGATTTTTGTCCCCCTAATGGGTACAGATCTCACAGAGATGAGAAAGATCAGACCACAGTCCACCGCGCTGTCCATGTGCGGATTGGCGGACTTCACATACGTGTGAGAACATTATGGCAAACTCTTAGGCAAAATCTTCTAAGTTCAAAAAATTTGAAGTGCGTGGCGGGAGTTTAAAGCATACTCACCGAAGCGAGTGGTCAAGATTCTTACCCTACTACTACCCTTACTAGGTTATCACTGCATCTGTAGTACCTGAGAAATGGCTCGGATATGTATATCCATGCGCCAAGTAGAAATCACTTATACTCATGTCGTTTAATAAGAAAATTACTTCTTATGGTATTTATCGATGGCGTTTCCAGTAACCGTAATGTAAGTGCCATTTAGATTGACAAAGACGTAGGTGGTACCCAATTTCGTCGTGGCGGCGTGGTACACATGTCGGGAGCGAATTCCGCGCGGGGTCACGTATCGGCTCCCTCTAATACAATTTGTTCGGAGACGCGCACCGTCCGCGGAATGCAAACAAGCACTTCATAACATATGACGATTATTCACAATTTGTTCTCGGTACGTGTACCTTATTTGGTTGCCAATAAGCGAATAGGGTACATTTAAATAATATAATTCGTGCACATTATTTTATATGCCTCCTTTGAAAGACAATGTGTTTTTTCCAATTTGTGCGTACAAATTGTTTTTGAAGTATTGTTCTTTAAGAGTTACAGCGTATAAAAGCTTTTTTTTTACTGAACGGAATAGCAAACGAGCATGCAGGCCACCTGATGTTAAATGGTCACTTTTTATATAATAGGAGAATAGCAAACGAGAATGTACGCCACCTGATGTTAAGTGGTCTCTACAGCCCATGGACATCCACACCTGAGGTTATGTGTGGATGCGTTGCTACTCCTGAGGACTACGCTGGAATGCCTCCTGTCCGGTGTATTCTGCCTAACTACACCCTTCAAACCGAAACAGAGCAGTTCTCACACTGCTGCTTTACGGCAGAAATAAGTGTAGCGATTTTGCCTTTGCAGGCGTGCCTTCGACATAAGACTCTACCACTATCAAACTTCAGTTCACAGGCATCCATTTCCAATCTCAAATAGGACTAAAATCCTATCTTATTTTGTACGTGGATGCGTTGCTACCTCTGAGTCTAGTATATTCCGCTTTACCACACCTATCGCACCTTTACACAGCTGTACCCACACTGCTGTTTTACGGCAGGAACAGGTGCAACTGTGGTGTTGCAGCAGATGAGCCTTTGCCATAAGACTTCTGCGCTCAAAATTACAAGCTATCTTAGACTAAAGGCCCATGGGATAAAAAAGATCAATAGAAAGTTGACTTTTATTCTAAGTTACTCATTCAATGTTTGTAAAATCCATAAAATCCTGCTACAGAGCTTAAGTAATTGAATTGAAACTTTCCTTTCCCGGTATTTATTCTGTAGGCTAGTAAGAGTAGCTGCAAATAGAGATACCCACTAGCATAGTACTTATACTCAACTAGTTTATATAGGTTTAATTCCGAGAAGTAGCGAACTTTAAGAATATTCCCAGAATTTTACACGTGGCAACAACGAAGATCCATTTATGTTTGAAATTTGCTTAATTTACTTAAAAGCCTATTATGTTATACACATTTAAGGCAGCTCATTAACACGGCTATTGCGAAATTACAGGGTTTCATGAAAGTTAAGGAATAATGGAAAGAGAGAATAGTCCTGTCAATGTTTCTTATCACCAGAACATTAACTTTGCGTTATAGATACACTTATACATTCGATAAACTGAAAAAAAAATGCGGATGGTACTTCTATCTTACCAGTATTAGTTACAATGCTGTTACGTTTAATCTGAAACATGTGGGTAATTATTATTATTATTTTATTGTTAAGGAATAGCACGCAGTCCACCAGGTCACTGGTCACTACAGCCCACGGACACCCACATCGAACCTCAAATATATCCGAAGTCCTATTTGAGGTCGTATGCGGATGCGTTGCTACTCCCGAGGTCTAGCTTGGAATGCCTCCTGTCCAGTGTACTATTATATTATTTTTCATACGTGTGCATGTTTCATATATGACGACCCGTATGGCGCCGTGGGCAATGTTCGGTCTGTCGTTAGCAGGGTCCTGGGGTCGATTCCCAGCAGGACAGAAATTTGAATGATGAATTTAGATTTCTGTACTTGGTCTGGGTGTTTGTGTGCTTGTTTCTGTGTGTGTCCATGGCACCGACGACACAGGATAAAAATCTTACTGTGGGGCTATGTGTGTGAAACGTTATTTATTCATTTATTTATATTTAACCCATATGTATATAATAATGATGAATGACAGTCGTCACAACACTACTTCGTTTCACTTTTAGCAAATGATCGGTTAAATACAGCTTGTTTGCTGTATCCGATGTTTGTGTACGAGCTTACTGTTGTTTACAGCGATACTCTACTCGAATTATTAAGTCTTGGCGGCGTTCACCCGCAAAGCAAACTCATGAATAATAGCCATGAATATAGTAAACTACGTACACGATCTGCACAGTCCAGGGATTATCGGAATTTATGATGGCACGTGTGTGACGCACCACCGTTGTACTGAATAGGGGCTGCTGGCCTCGAAGAAAAATATTGTGGCCGCGGAGCTTAAATATTGATGGATTTATGAACGCTCTTAAAATTATGACAGCCCTGAGCCACCGGCAACTTTATTGAATCTTATCTTGCGGCTAAATTTATTGAGCACCGTACAAAGTTTAGGGGAATCATTTTGTTTTCGGTATTACGTACACATTTCTTGTCGTAAGCGTTCAATACGTTCATTTTTACACGCTTTATATTGGCTTCACTTGTAATTTACAATTATGTTACGTTTTGACGTAATATAGGAATATTGTTTAGAATATCAATGAAGCAAGTTTAGTCACTGTATGCTAGTGTAAACATTAAAAATAAAAGGTGGTGGAAGCCTGCAGTCCTACATACGAAGCTATGTAGGCTCTACGCTCCAAATAATTACCGTGGAGCCAGAAAACACATGCTGTTTGCTGTTCCTGTATGTCGTACAGTAGCCCGAGCAAGGTCTCCCATATAGAGATCTCTTACCGCGCTAAATGCTCTCCTGGACTCATTTCAACCTGTTTGCCGACGATTGGAAGTCGATCCTGTTATTGTTTATTTTGATTTAACTGTCCATTTATGTGTTTTGATTGTTTCATTTAATTGATTATTATATCGTGTTATTAATTTTGTTTGAGATTTCTTAACTTAAATTATGTGACATTGTTAATTAGCGTAAGTTGATAGTCGGTATTAATCAACTTAATAATAAACAAATTCATATGGTTATTTTTCAAACTACACTGATTACTGCTACACTAATTAAAACACATTCGTTTAATGAGGTTAAAGCTTTCAAAGTCGAATATTTCTAGAAAGTAAACATATAAATATAAATTTTAATTTATAATAATAATATAAAACTAACTTTACTTGCTTAATCTATGAATATACTCGTATAAGACACCAATTATCAAGATCTGAAGTTAAAACTTTTGATATTAACCGCAAAAGTTCCAGCTTTAATGTCGCCGTGAAAACTTTTCTAGGTGAAATGTCATTTGGGGCCTAGTTTGCTAACTATTCCCTGATTTCAGCAAAGTAAGGCTTTAGTAAATTACCTATACTAATTTACAAAAAGCGAGGATACGACATTCGCGTTTTCGTAATAATTTATGCTAATGAAACTTTTGGAAGTGCGAAATATTTAGTAGATGTGTTACCTTCTGAGGGCTTAGTTGAAACGTGAGTAGGTACTTTACTTTCAGTCTTAAAAATACAACAGAAGTTGTAAAAATATCCTAACATCGTCAAGGTTACGTTATTTGCTCAGTATTTTTTTGCTACTAAGTCTACTAAGCTTTTAAGTCCTACTGGTATAACTACACCGGTACTGTACTGGTACAAGAATACCGGGATTTTGTGGCGAACCAGAAGGTCACAGCTAAAATTAAAAGAGCGGGGAAGAAGTAGAATTGAAATACAAGTCCTTACGGAAAACTGCAGCCTGAACGTATTTCTTCCACAGGAAGAAGAAGGAGGCTACGGGCTGTGCGACTGACAAAACACCTTACATTCGCCGTCTTTCGGCATCGAGGACAATGACCCGAGTTTTATGCGGCAGGCATGCGGAGGCCTCGCTTGTATTTCCTTTTCCATCCGCCGTTATCTAGGATACACACCATAACAGCGAGATACTAGGACCGTGGTAGAGCGTTCAGTATTACCCTTTTAAGGCCAACTACCTGCGTAGGTCATCAATCTGCGACTGTGGACGGCCGGAGAGCATGCTCCACTATAAAACTTTATGATTAGAAGATTAGCGGGAAAATCGTTAACGAAAGGTTATCTTAAACGTTTTCCTTATAATCATCAATGGAACTATCTAATGGCACCTCGTTTAAGTAACCATCTCACAATAGCCGGTTTATCATTCCCACCGAAGTATAGTAGCTGTTATGAAACTGAATCAAAAGCATTTACTTATGAAGACTTTACTACGTACGATTTCAACCGGACATTTCAAAGTCTTGCCCGTGATGACACAATATTTCTACCTGTATACAAGTATTTACCCGCTAAATTTTTAGTAACGTTACTTGTAAGGATATAGCGGTTTTGAAATAAGTTGAGTTGATATTCTTGTACGCCAGAACTGCTTTACACAGATAGGAAATAACTTAAGGTGAGCAAATATAAGCAATTCACTTTACAAGTGCACTCGCGAAATCGCTGCTCCCATTGAAACTACACCGACTGCAGTCACTGTACATTCATACGTCTGACAAACTTCGAAAGAAAATATTTTCTGAAAAGAGTGGGTAGACACTCCAAAACTAAATCATTTGAAGCAAGAATATAAGTTACGAGTAACAGACAGATGGCGCAAGTTGAGGTGCAAATAAAGTTTGAGTTGAAAAACTTATTTCTCCTCCGTAAATCCCCAGTCTGTTGCGAGTCTATGCCCTCGGGATACCTTTAACAATTTGTAAGTTATTTATTGCTACCAAGAAATATCATTAACCCCTTTAAAATTTACCTCATTATAAGCCGGCTTCGTTTGTTATAGGTAATAAGTTTTCACTCAGATCGAAAGCCGATTAAACTTTTTTGCTTTGAATAAATCTTTTTAAATAAACAAGGAATAAGATGAATCAAACCCTGAATAATTGGTTATTGTAATGTATAGTTTGTGTCTATATTTACGCAGAAAAAATTATTTTGCAATGTATGTGTGTCTTTTTATATCAATAACAAACGAACATGCACTTGATATCAAGTAGTCACTGCAGCCCATGGGTATCCACATCCAACCTTAAATAGGTAGCAGTCCTATCTGAGGTCATACTTTGATGCTTTACAACTCCTGAGGACTAACCTGGAATGCCTGTGTTGTGCATATTACCGAATCCCACCCTTCAAACCGAAATACAAGCCCTTCTGTAGACGAGCCTCCGAGACAAGATTTCAACCATCAAAACGTTACGTTACCTGTGTTACGTTGATCTGCCATATTGACGGCAAATATAAATTTGTCTCATAATAATTAGACGGAGAACAAGATACCAATGATTTTAGGACTATTTTCTTCAATTGTAAAAAAGCGGCGTCCTTCGTGCCTTACTCCAAGATACAGGCCACGGGAAAATGCCCTTAGGTTTTGATGACGCTGACTTTTAGTATGAGGATATGATTTGAAAGACGGTATCTTTTATTTCGTTAAGCTAGAAACTTGACTTGTCAGACAAGCAAATAATGAAGTGATCCTACAAGGATCCAGGTCCAGAGTTTTAATATGAAATACTACATATTCAGTATAAATATACATATTCAGAATGGTCGCACTATTTATTTCTAAAATTAATTTTCAGTTCTCGTGATCAGTATAGTCACACGGGCCGATTTAAAATAAATATTTGAAAGAACTGCTTTATACTGGGAATGAGGGATGAATAATGTGTAGTATAATGGAGTCTATTTATTAAACCTTTATTTTTTATTTTTTTTCTATTTTTTATTTACTAAACTTAAGCAAACTGGCAGACGGGCCACCTGATGGTAAATGCTCACCGTCGCCTATGGGCACGAGCGACAATGCATTGCCGGCCTTGAAGGAGACCTTTTTACACCTTTCTTGAAGAACCCTATGTCTTTGGGATATGACAAAAATGGGATAAAATGACATACGTTAGCGGCAGATATTTATTAATTTATTTAATATTTCATAAACTAAGATACAAAAAAAGTTTTATAAAATGTTCTGCAGAAGTTCTGCTTATGATTTCTGCTACTGTTTGTAACTCATCCATACATTTTATTTGAATCGGACCCACCGATATAATCTTATTGTTATATTCGTTTTTTGATACGGAACCCGAAAAAGTGTAAATGACTACTTGTGAATACTTGGTTGAAGTTTTGAAATAATTTGTTATGAATCCTAATAATTTTCATAGTAAGTTAGCTCGTTTGCACGAAGTTGGTCGGGTTTTAACAGCTATTAGTTATGGAAACTCAGTTGACATGCAAATCTCCACCCATTCTGCCTAGCAATCTTTCCACTTGCGTCACTATTAATATTTTTTGTTATACATATTTAATGAAGTAATTCATAATTTTACTAATATTATTGATTTGCCAAGTTTTTTTAAATATATCTATTAACAGAAAAGCAAACGAGAATGCAGGCCACCTGATGTTAAGTTGTCATTGCAGCCCATGGAGAATCCACATCAAGCCTCAATTAGGTCGGCAGTCCTATCTGATCTTGTATGTGGATGCTTTGCTACTCTTGAGGACTAAGTTGGAATGCTTCTTGTCCAGTGTCTTCTGCCTAGCAGCTTGTGAGACCTTTTAATTTCTAATGGGTGCTTACTACAAACAAACATTAATAGAGATTTGTATACCTATAGTTTAGATCGGTTTATTGTTGGAAGGTACCGAATTAAAACATTATCTATAGATAATAATTCAAATGAAAAGTCCCACGAATAATATTAATGGAATATTGCAAAAGTCGTAATTATAGTAGTAAGAGGAAATAAATTTGAATACTGGCGAAGTCCCAGAGTTAATAATTTAAATTTGTTAAAATAGTTTCGCAGTTAAACATACCTGAAAGCAAATTGTGAGCATTCTTCACTTAAGTGTCAACTAATAACTTGGTTATGAAGACTGAAGTCTGCTAAGAAAATAGATTTAGTCGCGACCACGGTTCTGATTGAGTTAAATTCTTGTAACTTTTGAACGGTACTTGTTAACAAATGGATTCGAAAATTTAAAATTTCTACGGATCTTACTTAATTCGATTGGAATGTTGTTGATGGCAAGTTAAGCAAAATGTCATACGAGATATAAGGTTTAAATATGAAAGCAGTTTTAACTCCTAAAATTAATAACCATTAATAACTATTGACGACGCAATCGTCATTGCGTGTCTATCATATAGATCTGGGTTCGATTCTCAGACGAGCAGAAATTTGAATGATTTACATTTTTGTGTTTCTCCAGGTGTATGTATTCTTGTCCACAAGGGATCCCAGTGTGGGGATACAGTGTTTAATGTTATGAGTGTAAAGCGTTATTTATTTACGAACCTTATAGGTACACCTTCAATGTACAAAAATGCAAGTACCTGTAAATAAAAGAAATAATATAAGAAACAACGGTTAAAAATCTCATCCTAAATATAATTATCATAAAAAATCTGTTGTAAGTAGAATTTTTTAAAACTCTTTATCACATCAAAATCGACAAACGCTTAAGCATCATCTGCCAGACTGCCTTCGGGTAAAGCAGAAATCGCTATTGGCGGCATGACTAAATTAGATGAAAATATGTATACATCATTTATCATTACACTTGGCACTTGATAGCTAATGATAGCTAATTCGTATTTCGACGGAATTTCATAAAAATACAAAATAAACACTTTTTTCCCTACACACACACTCCACAGACTATTGAAAAGGGAACATTGGAACGAACGAAGTTCACAACCGAGTTGTCATTCTGTCATTTCAAATTTCATTGGTGACAATCTTTACTGCGTATGACTGTGTTATGCGTAATGTTTTTTTTATTGATTTAATGTATTTTTTATGCATTATAATTAAAAAAATATGAGCATTCCGCACTTATTGTCTGTATAAACTAATAGTGTGCCAAATTTCATACTGCTCCGTCAGCGCAATTTTCGCAAAAAGGGGTATAACGTTTTTGCTTCACGTATTAATATATAGATAAAGCGTCAGACGTTGCTTCATTCTGTCAATCGCTTGTGACTTAAAGAAGCAGCAGGCTAGCGCGAGTACGCTTAATTATATGATGTATACCCATCGCCTCACAGATCTTCCCGTTAATATCACACAATCTCGCTCAGAATCACACAGTTCTGGATTACTTTACTATTTAAGTGAGCCTAGTGAGTAGATAGCCTAGTGGTTAAAAATTTCGACCACGCGCTTCTAATTTTTAGATATCATTGCATTTTAATAGTACTCCATAATGTTCTCAAAGGCACGTGAAGTCCGACATGCCGCATTTGGCCAGCGTGGTGGACAA
>DWKW01000842.1:0-14409 GCA_018250115.1 Doberes anticus
CTCAAACAAAACAGATAGATTATCTTATCTAACGTTGTATGAGGATGCGTTGCTCGACGAGGACTAAGTTGGAATACCAACTTTTCCGTGTATTTTATGTTTATCTTACCAAAGTTGAGGACTTTTTCGGTGTTGCACAGTGACCACCTAACCTTAAAAAGGCTGCGCCATTGTTTACTGTTTCTTTGAAATAAAAAATAAAAAAATTCTTCAATTACTCAAATATCTTTTAAAATCTCCCTCAACCAGTGTCTGCAACAACACAATAAAGTATATACTCGTAACATTAAGGTGTCATCGAAGGAAATCTAAAGGAAAAAACCAATTATAAAGGAATGTTTTGAGACGAAGTTGTCGAGAGCTCGCCGGCAGGTTTCATTGATTGTTTAAGTGATTTTTTCCGATATTACCATTTAATAGAAAGCACTCTAGATGAAAGCGTTAATTAACTCGAATACTATAGCTTCGATAGCTTGGTTTACTTTGTGAATCGATTACATATATTTCAAATGGTTCCAATAATAGTCTTGCTACTATTTTGTAACGCCATTAAATTAATAAATTATTGAGAAGACGACTGTAAAGAATCCATAACTATTTAGGCGATTTATAATAATGCCAATAAATTGGTAAAGAATTTTAATTAAAAACTGTTCAATGTGAAAATTGTGTGAAACGAAAATGTGCAAGTGGCACATGCATAAGTGCTCCAATATAAAAATAAGAATAAACTCCAAAGGAACCGAATTATCCATATTGTACTTTTAATGACAAAGTGGAGAATAACAATTTGTAACATAACAAAACATCATAGCTCAATAGTAATGTGTTTGTAAATTGCATAGCAGAGATAAGAAATACTATATAACAAAAGATCAATATAGACGAGTATCTTCGTTGTACGGATGTCATCAGCCCGTATAAATTAAGAAATTATAAACGAACCCCGCAAGAAGGGTGGAAAAAGATTTTGTCTTCACCGTGTACGTTCGCCTTTTAAGTTTTTAACTAGGGTTCCCTCAATCGTTAAGTGAGTTTGCTTGACGCGTTTGGTTTGTTTGGCTATTTGGAAGTGTGTTTTCCGCTACGATAAATCTTCTTTATAAATTTAATAACCTACATACTAACTACTCTTACTAACATATACAAACATGCCACCATAAACTCGAGTATTATTGCCATAAAATTAATAATTTTGATTTATTTTTTACCAAATTTATAGTCTGAATACCGTATTAGTTAGTGTTCAAGAACCAAGCAGGTACAATAAATTATCAAACAATTCTAAGTAAAATGTATGTTCAACTTATTTACTCTCGTGAGTTTTGTAATTAATTTGCCTAAAAGTCACAAAATAGTCTAACTTTATTTTCATCATCTCTAAAAGTCAAAAGTAACAACGCTTATTTTGTATTAATTTACAAAGTTTTACGATTCGTGCTTATGACATTCAAAGTTGAGCGTTTTGTAAGACTTGAATATAAATGAGCGTTGTTTACTACGCGTTTTCTATTCCACGCGGCGAGTTTGCAAAGATTTCCTCTTTTCAATTATTTCGCTTGTTTTATGGTAGCAAGACGTCCCAACTTATACGACGTAGTGACAAACAGAATTATTACATTGGATATTTTGTTGTATTTCATTTTAACAAGCGAAATTCGAATATAACCGATACAAAACCTGCCGCTCAGCAAACAACAAATCATTTTATCGGGAGTGATATATTTCGAAATGTCCTTTGGTGAATGCATGTTCAATAAATGTGAAATTAAGTGGGTTTTCGCATTAATTAACCGTTTTTGATAATTGTATAAATCTCCTCTTGTTTGTAATACGGGTATTATGTTGTACGGCGGAATGGATGTAGTGATCCGGCATCTGTCCGAGCTCCAACATAATGAGGAAGTTCGCAAAGTAATAAAGAAACTATTTGGATCTTATTCTGTTATCCTCGTTGCTTTTGCCTCAATTTGCAGACAAGAAAAAAAGGCTTGCTTCACTTATTCGCATTTATTTTTTACATTCAAATATGTACAAAAATGCGCCATGTTATTACACGAATCATATGAGAATTCTTGAAAATTTTGTAAAGAATTGTCACAATAAATTGAAAACATTTAAAGAAAAAAATTATTTCACATTTGTTATGTACAATGCATTTATAAATATATTAATTTTATGTTATATTAATTGTTTAAAACATAGACTCCGTTTTTAAATTTGTTTAGGCAAAATAATATACTTTACAGGATAATGAAAAAACAAGCACAATCAACGTAGTGAAAATATATATGTCTTCTGTAATATATTCTCTGGGGCAAATAGTTACGTTTCATGTAAAAAAAAAATGTGCGGGAAGTCCGCACGCTGCAGAAGTGAAACTTGAAATGTGCACATACTCGTACCACAAACGAAACGCATTGTTAAAATATATACAAAAAAATATATATTTATTAGCAAAGTTAGCCTGTTAAGCCTAAGATTTTTTTTTACAATTTTTCATCATACTATTCACAGTTAAATAAATGAGATTTAATAAGTTAAAAGTTTTTGAATGTGTTATGAATACAAATTTATTAAATTATTAAATACACAAGGCGCATACATATGAACAATGCTTAGTAGACGAGAGTGGGGACGCTACGAAGCATCGCACAAAAAGGAGGCCGAGAATATACTCGTAAAATACTGTGTAATGAATTCTATCTCATTCTCTTGCCGACTTAATCCTATACATTTTTGTATTTTTTTTTTTATTGTGACGCATTTTTGTTTCAAATGATAACGATTGTATAGAAGTTTCACTTCAATATTCAGAGGTCAAAAAACAAAGCATTATTATTAAATATCAAGAAGATATAAATATCAAGTGAGTTACATCTATTTATATCAAAATCAGAGTCCGTACTGACTGACTCATCGTAGCTCAGCTTAACCCGCTAAATGTAGAAATTTGAATTGTGGAGACGCATATTGTTTTTATTACGAAGTCATCATACAAAAAGCGATTATTCGAATTTGTAGGTATCAATTCGTTTTTCATAAATATCTGCGGGGCAATGTATCTTACAAGGCCCCGTTGCCATTTTATATCAGCAAAGAAGATATACAAAAGACCGAGATTTGACAGTGTATCTAAAAAATAAAAAGAGCAAAATATGTATAGACAAAGTCATCTTCAAAACTACTCTGAAATAGAATGTTGCTATTGATGTCGCATCAGATGGAACTCTCAAAGACAAAGTCAACTCAGCATTCGCATCAAAGTCCTTTGTGGGGAGAGTTCAGTACCGAATACTTGCATCTACATATAGCGTATGTTAAGAAATGCGGCCGTTTAATTTGACGAATATGATGACGTAGTATTTACAAATCGTTTCTGTAAAACCAAAATCGTATGTGTTTGATGCTCCAGGTTAATCGTAGTAAATTACCATTATGCAGTGGTGTTTCGAATAAAATCTTACACGTAATTGAAATAAACATCTTTACCTACGGGTCTTATTTAGACTTTAGACTTTAGACTATTATTACCTTCGGTGATCACATAAGATGAAGTGGAAGTCAGAAGCAGAATCAACTAGTATCCATAATGCACTTTTATAACTAAATATAATATTTACAGCCTTTATCCGCAGATTTATTTACGTGCATTAAGAGTAAATGGCTTGCCCTTTGAAAAGGTCATTTCGTATGTGGGAAAAACGTATATTTTATTATTCTCCGAGAACTCCACCCCGCATGGAAGGCGGGATACTACAAAGTGTTTGCAAATAGGTTTGCTTTGTCTATTGTTATAATTATCGTATCGAACTTGTACCAAACTTTCTATTTAAGTCTATAAGCAAACTATATATTTGATGGTGGTAGAGTCTCGTGTCGAAGGCTCGCCTGCGGCGGCACCACCGGCCTCTTACTACCGTGAAGCCTACCTAATTCTGCTGTAAAGCAGCAGTGTGAGAACTGCTGTGCTAGGCAGAAGACACCGGACAAGAGGCATCCCAACTTAGTCCTAAGGAGTAGCAAGGCACCACTCAGGAGTAGTACGACCTCAGATAGGACATTGGCCCTGAAGACCTTAGCAGTGTGTATGCTCCTTTATAACGAAACTATCAGTAGGTACACTCCTTTGTTACGAGTATTGTTTAAGCTGACGTGTTTCCTTTAGTGTATGACGTTCATATATGTGTAATTAGTCTGTATAAAGACACTTGACCGACGTGGTTGTACTATTACAACATTACAGTCCTATTATTTGTAGGGTGTGGATGTCCATAGGACCAAATTCTTAATATAAGTAACAGATTTAATAACTTAATACAGACATTTTTTCGGTGCCATTGTCTTCTGGTACTTAATAATAGTTTTTACTCATTCAAGTCTTACGTATTAAATTCAACACTGCTTTCGGTAAAATTACTTCTATACATATAACTATGTATTTAAAAATATGGCTATGACTATGTGCCGATGGTAAGTATCAAAAATTATAAACCGGAATCAAATACTACCACACGAGGTTAATTTAGCGAATGGAGTCGATTAAACGTAATAATTGTTAGTAGTCTAAATGTACAAGCACTGCAATTTAGCGATAGACTGATAATGAGCGCTTTGTTGGCGTAATTAATTATAGCAAACATATTAACTACAGACATACTCATTTCTGTACCAGACTATTGTATTATACATATTATAACAATATGTCTGATATTTTATCGTGGCAGTTCTTATTGCTATTCTGGTATGTACCTACGGTGAATATTACTACCGCTGTAAGTACACAGATAATTCAAATATAATTGTCTTATCAATCATCTACATCATCATTATCAATTCATAACTGTCCCACTGTTGGGCACGGGTCTTTCAAAGGAGACCCGTGCCCAACAGTGGGACAGTTACTTTCCAGGGCTTAAGCCGTAGTCCACTTCGGTGGCCAAGTGCGGACTGGTGGACTTCAAGGAGGGCTATCCTTTCAGAACATTATGGAGAAATCTCAGACATGCAGGTTTCCTCCTTCTCCTTACCTTTACCGATAAAGCGTGTTGTAATTAATTTATAATTACACAAAATGTAGAAATAATAGTATAATAAAAAAAATTTTAAGCATCGAGTTAATATTGGTTGTATCATGATAATGGCCGTAAGGTTACTTTGTCTGAAACGGTATTTTTTTATTTATATAAAGTTCATGTACACACAACACATTAGAAAAGAATTTATGTATATACATATATTTATATATAAAACGATAAAGAATTTTTCGGCTCAAAATATTTATTAAAGCATTGTCTCGCAAAGCAATTTTCTGATTGAATGTGACCTGAAAACGATTATTCTCTCAGTCTTTTACGATTTCCAAAACATTTTCGTAATATTTTTGTTGTTAATACGATCGAGTTTACGACCTTGATTTGTGGGCGAAATAAATCCGGCACCACACAAAATCTGCATAAATCGCGTGGTGTAGGGTCAGAGTGATATTAAGTAATAAATTCAGACGACGACCGCTCTAAACGCTTTCAAATTACCGAGTGCCCTAATGGCCAAACTTAATATTCACGAAGGGATCAAAATCCACCCTCCGATAAAGCCCTGTGTTACCATTATTGCCATGTTTTATCATTTCACATCAAATCGTTTCTATTATAAAGCTCTTAGGGTGCTGAATTTGGGACAGAAGTATTTACTTCAGAGACTGTAATGCCTCGAAGATCGTACACGATTCCATAAGCTTTAGCTTGTTCTCACGGGACAGTGATCGTCGAGACGAGTTTACTTAGCCTGCTATGTGTACATTTGTAAGTGTTATGGAGGAACAAGATCGAATCACTTATATATTTGCCAAGTTGTTGTGGTGTAATTATATTGTCGAGCGTTTTAACGAAAATCATCTACAAGTTGAGTGGAGAAATTTTCATTTTAAAAATACTCCATAATAATACATATCGTACTTTAATAAGAAAGCGAGAAAATCATCTGTTGGTTAGTGGATTAACGCCCCCAGATTTAATCTCAAGTAGGAATTAAGATCTTTCTGAAGTCTATTTGTACTCCCATTAACACCTTTCTACCGATAGCAGGCAGCTCAATTTCTGTAACATAGCGGAAGAAATAGGTTTTTTAACTTTATCTTGAACAAAAGGTTCAAGACGTAATGTCTACCAAAATAATGGTAGGGCTTCACATTACTCAAAGACTTAAAATGTGTTTCTTTTCCTAACGTTCATAATTGTTGATAAAATATCATAAAAACATTCCTATTACCTATACCAAATTAATATGTAAAGTTAGCACTAGAAATTTCCACCGAGCAACGTCAAATGGCACTGTCGCTTTGTTAGTCTTGTTTTCAGTCTGTCGAGTGTTTCACTTGATGGATATTCGAAGGAGGTATTTCCGATACGTATTTCCTCGTTCATTTTCACGTCTGACTTCGATAGTGAATACAATACCCGATGAGTTTTACATTTCTAGAGGTGTATGCATCACTTAAAAGTGTAGTTTAATTGGAGTAGTTGCCAGTGCAATGGATAAATATATTTATCAAGTTGTTATGTAGTAAAATCATAAGATCAAACAACATTTGCATAAAGTTTCGAATACGTTTTAAAATTCACATACTCAGTTATACATTTACTTAAGTAGTTTTTTTTTGCATTTGCAATTATTGTTAAAGTTCCACTGGTTTCTATAGCAAATCACTCCACCTTCTGCACTTTCACACTTGCACTATTAGCAACTCCGATAAGTGTCTGCAACCAACTACGGCTAGAACTTTTTCATATCATACCATATTTTCATTATTGTCGTATCCGGCGGCTGCTGTACCTGGAGTAGTATATTTTTAAAGGGGTCGTAAATAAGCCTGCTTTCCACCTGATATTAAGTGGTCACTACAGCACATGGGAATCCACATCCAACCTCAAATAGAACCAAAATACTATCTAAGGTCGTACATTGTCGTTTTTTCTACTGAGGACTAAGTTGGAGGACCTCCTGTCCAGTATGCTCTCGATCAATGTAAGCGAACCTTCGCCATAAGACTCTACCACCGCCAATTATATATACGCGTTATATTATAATAAACACTATATTATAGAAACTACTTGCTACTTGAAAATGTTATATAATATATTTATATTATAACATTCTGAGAAGCATTTAATAAACATAGCAGACTGACGAGCCGTAATGCCAAAAAAGGGGATTAAAAGTAAAATGAATAAAAGGCCCTTGGCAATCAAAACGGACTTTCGATTGACAAGATCCGCTACGTACTACGCGCTACGAGGCGTAGCCATCAAACGAATGATATTCCTATTGCGTTCTTTTTGTTTTCGGCTATGAGAACCATTCTTTGTTTCAATCCACTGCATTTTGCATTATTTTCTTTTTTCGACTAACGAATCGAAGGTTTTTTGTCCTTGTTACAACGGGGATATTGACGTGAAATGTTTTATTACGCTTCCTAGGACGCTTTGACAGGGCATAGCCAAAGCAGACGCTCATGTTAACATTCCAACGTGAAGTGGATGACATTGTTCAATACGTCAGCAATGTAAAAGGGATGTACTTCCGTACATTTTAATTATTAAAACGCATACCTCGGATGTTTGAGCTGTGTCCGCCCGGGAAGCCTCTACATGCATAATCAATTTAAACATTTTGCATATTGTGAAAAGCCGTCTTTGTGCCGAGCGACAATAGAATCCAGTGAAAAAGAACTCTTGTATGTTTTAATCATCTTAACTGTTTTGACATTTCATGCATTTAAATGACGTTAATTTTGTGTTGGTTTTCGTTTTCTTATTAGAACTCCTGTAAATGTTTTATTATTGAATGATAGTGGAGTGGTAATATAAAATTATCTCAATTAAACTAACTTATTAATGCAAAATTTATAATTTAGATTTAGTGAAAAGCCAAGCCAAGTTCTTTTGACATTCTATATAAATATCAAAGGAGACTTCCTGATTGACTTATCATCGACTTATATTGCGCAAACCGCTTAGATAAAAAATATTGGAGACCGTCTTTTTATATCATCTACCTTTTATACATCTACCTTCATTTCCTAAGGGGCGAGGAATTTTTCTATAAAGCTGAAGAGTTGTTCAAATGCGTTTATTTCAGAAAATATTAATTCGATTAAAAAATATATTTGCATGCATGCACACAAACAAACACATATACCCGGATGAAGAAATTTAAGTACGTCATTCATACTGCTGCTCCGCTTATAATCGAAATCTGAAACCGCTGAAACCGAACCGTCCGAGCGGCAGACTGGGATGTAGACTACTGTGTCATGTATGAGTTGAAGGATTTTAAGGCTCTATTAGGATACTTCAATTTTGCACTCAACCATCAAGTGCCCGCATATTTGATTTCCAAAGGTCTAAGGTCATACAATTTCACTGAGACAGAAAATGTGATCTTGGAAATCGAGCCCACGCATTTGTTGATTGAGTGTCTAGATGGGCCTTAAGGTAGTTGAAAATTCATCCAACAGATAAATTGATCACTATTCCGTATCTCCAAGTCCAATCGCTATCCGTAGAAAGAATTTAATATCGAATCTCGATTCAAATATCTGTCATGGGTTTATTTTCAATCTGTTTTCCCTCTTATCAAGTGCTAAATACTGTCCACCCACAAGCGCTTAAACGTTGAATGTAATCGTAGCACTAATTATTAATCACGCCGAAAACAATTATCCCATCGCTTAATTTGTGGAGCGGGAGGTCTCAAATTATTGCGCTAAATACGCGGCCCAATTTATCTTGAATTTCATCAGGATCGGGGAAATTTGAATTAAAATGTAAATGTTGTTGGGTCGCGCGCCCTCTCTAATTGCGATCTGCGACCGTCCGTTGTCAAACTTCGAGGCTTGATATAGAATTTCCAGTGTCAATGCAGTCTTTTGTGCGAATGTTGGCACTGAATACATGATAGTTCAGATTTATAGAAAAAATAAAAAGACAGAAATATGTGTTATTGCTACTACTTAGTCCTTTCAAAAGTTTCGTAATAAATTTTAAATCGAAATTCATTTGTTTTCAAATATTGGCTGAAATTATTGGATTTAATGGCTAAGAGCGCTACGTGCTTATTTACGTTTTCACTAGCATAAATATCATATCAACTTTCGTACATGTCAGTGTTATTCAATTTTGTGCTTTTTAGAGGCACGCTGTGTTTGAAGAAAAATGACTATAAAATATATTATTTCTTTTTAACTTTTGTACAAACTAATAGTAAGATAGCTTAAAAATTAATTGACTAAACCAATAGGAGTTATTTACAATAATTTGGGTCATCAAGAGAGAGTTTTTCAAATTACTATGTAGTATCCTACTATTACCATTACTGGTATACTAGTATACCTTTTAGTATAAAGGTATACTGGTCATTAAGGTCATTACTGTATAATTTTAGCACTCACGTAAGATATGTAATCAGGTAGGTATATAATATGCATTATATATATCTATCGAATAACATGTTTTTTTAATGCCCTGTTTGTTATGGACAACAAAATCATTTTATCGGCTCCTGCATGACTGTTAATATCGGAAATCCCCTCCCTCATATGTACATTATCGACGCTTGATATCTCTCATTCATTACTTAATCGGATAATATTGTAAAACTGATTTTGATTGTTATTACTTATTTAACAAAAGTGTACAAAAGTAAGATCAGATTTTATAAACATGTAATCAACTAAAATGAACTGTGTGTTGAAATAAATTAGTAGTAAAGCATTAATATTAATTGTAATATTAATTGAAACTGGTAATACCGTTTTAAAAGCAAATTAAACTATCAGTTCACCGCATGCTTTCGGGAATAAACTTTGAAGATGGCGTCCTATCACGTAATTAACTTCGACGAGCAAGTGCTCAATAAATCGCAGGTGAAATTAGTACTAATAAGGACGGACCAGTAGGAACGTACCGAACCAAAGCGGAACTTAGCTCATCTCATCTTAGCTCATCATTTGCACTCTACATCAAGTTAAAACTCGACTCAACTGTAACTTGGGGGCAATTCAAGCGGCAGATCTCCTTAATTGCTACAAGTACGGAGACCTTTATAACTGAACTGACACTGCAAGCCGGATCCTCAAATATTTATCTTGTATACGGAGCATAATCGAGTTTCTGATGCTTCGTTTTTAGGGAGCTTCGTCCCGTTGTCTCTTTGAATTTATAATTCTTACCCGGCTTGTTTGTCGTAGTTTTTTCACTTAAAAAAGCTAGTCATCTTCTTTAAAACATTTTTTTATAAACCTAGCAGCAGCAACCATTACACATTATGACTTTTTTCGAATAATAATCATCTGATTTCGGAATAAGAACGATTAACGTTACTCAATAACAGAATAAAGATATCGCTTAAGACAGCTTTAGTTTTTAATTATCACTATGAACTTAAGTAAACGCATTATAAGCGGCAAGCTTTTTTCGTTTAATTGAATTTCCTCTGAAATAATAACATTTAACATGGAGGTTCCGTAAAAATTAATTAATGTCCTCAATTTATATAAAATTTGAATAATATTGTAAAATTGTCATTTTTTTCTATTACAAACATAATGAGAATATTAAATTTTACACATTTAGATTGCCTGTATCATGGGTACTATGGACACACAAACAAACACGTTTGTTTGCACACACCCAAACCAGGTACAGAAATCCAAATTCATCATTTAAATTATTGCCACGCTGGGAATCGAATCCAGGCCATGCGAACGCAGCCCGGCATATTGACCGTGGCGTCATACGGGACGTCGATATTATTTTGTATTATATTATGTTGCATATTATGTTTAAAACTTATAACAACAATGTTTTAAACATTTTAAGACTTAACATTTCAAGAGACATAAGGTATTTACAACTCTGTTCGTTCAGGATAACAGAAAATAAGTTCAATAAACACTTAATAGGATATCGCCTAATAAATATCTATATATATTAGATTAGATATACTGTCTATATCTAATCGATAATTGAGGGAATAGATACAATTACGATAATATCTACTTGTCAAATCATTTACTATGGAAATTATGTCATTTTTCTCAACGCTAATACATCGAAACTTATTATATGTGCAACGGTAAAATTTTACTAATTTACTTACTTATTTCAAACATTCCAATTATCAGAAAAACATAATAATCCATCAACGCTTTGGGAAGTTGGAACAAACTTAGCCACTCGCGCACAGTTTCCCGAACAAACTTTATACTATGTTATAAAGAAAATTAAATCACTTTTGCCATCATTATTCCCATTACAAGTAGTTTGAAATCTTTCGCCGTTCAGAGTTTCATACAGTACCGTTTTCCGGGCGCGTCTGATCACGCCGCCTCGCGCGTTCTTACTGACAGCTTTTCCTGAAAGCAACACATGATTTTCTAAAACAACCCCTGCCATAACTCGGTCGAGAGTGCAAAACCTTCACACAGTGACACGAGGGTGTAACATAATAGCAGTTCATTAGCATAACTCCGGGTAGAGGTTCGCGCCCTTGTTCGAGTAAAATGTTTAGTTATTAGTCAACCCCTTCATATCCAACTCAGCAATGATTCCACTTTTAAAAGTAATCTAATTAATGGATAATCGGATTTGTTTGTTTTTATTTGTTTGCGCAAAGTATCGTACTATATTTATAAATGAATTGTATTTTGCATCAATGTTGACGTCATACTAATTGAGTCATTTTTGATATCTTAATAAAGGCCATTTTCCATATACATATGTAGATAATTTTAGAAGATATTATTCAATAATTTCAAGTAATTACATTACAAATCAAATCTACAAAAAAAATATTTCTCTTTAAATTTTTTTTATTTAGAAAACAAACAATCTTATTGTACAAAATAATAGATCACAAAATAAATGCAGAGATTAGAAAAGTTTTTCGCTGAAAGACAGCTAGCATGAATCAATTTAACAAATCTAAACAACAATGTGATAAAAAGTAACGAGTATGCAGGCCACCTAATGTTAAGTGATCACTGCAGCCCATGGACATCCACATCAAATACAAAATAGTACGGATGTCCTATCTGAGGTTATATGTGGATGCGTTGCAACTCCTGAGGACTAAGTTGGAATGCCTTCTGTCTAATGTCTCCGGCCTAACTACACCCTTCAAACCGAAACACAGCAGTTCTCACATTGCCGCTTTACGGCAGAAATAGGAAACAGGCAGAAGGAAATAGGCTGTAGTGCCGCCGCAGCCTTTGACATAAAACCATCAAAATTTTGTAATTTATGTTAAAATTAATAAAGGAAAGATATTGCCTGTATTTGGTCAATAGCACCAGGTGATTTCTGCTGAATTAAGTCAAATCAGCTTTTGCACAAATCTTCAACCAATGTTTTTAAATGGAATGATAACATGCTTCTGCTATCACACATTACACATGCCGCATATGTATGTACGTGCATGTGAAAATTTGTGCATGATACGATGCTAATTTTAAGTACGTACATATATAGCAATGCTAATATTAATTATATAGGTATTCAGTATGTTTCAACCCTCGACTCTCATCAGATAGAAATGTATGCTTCAGTGTTATGCACACGATGCTTTTTTGTTTTTGCTCGACGTTGATTATGCCGCTTTGCAATTTTCTGACAAGCTAGTATTGTAAAAGCATACATGGACTAGGTCAAGGTGCCCGACTTAACCCAGATTTAAAATGTATCTCAAAAACATTCTACTTTAGGCTGCTTATTTATAAGTCAAATACATAAGCATATGTTAAAATGTACTATGAATTTTATTTGACACGAAATTTAAAGCGAGCTCTATTTGGAGATACGGTTTTTCGCTCTACTTCGTAACATACTGATTTTGCTCTAATAAGCATTACCTGCTAAAGTTAACCTTAAAGCGGCCTTACATAATTTCAGGTAAATTAAGATGATGATAAATTAGGTGATAAATATTAGTAATATTACTAGTAGTAATAAATTATGGAATTATGGACATTATACACATGTACACAGTTAACCTATGATAACATTTTCAATCAAATGATATTGTACTAAGTATTTTTCTTTCATTTATATAATTTATTTATTTACAGATCTTTTCATTTCGCTTTCATTGCGGCACTGCAAGCAAGTAGGCAGGTTTTTATATGACTAAGAAACAATAAACACTAGATTAATATATTTGATAATAAATATTTTTGACGAGCTTGGTGTAAGTTAACGGTGGAGGATATTTGTTGATGAAAAACATATATTTATTTAGAGAATCTATAAGCCTTTGTCTTAAAGAATGTAAGAGCAAAATTTGCATTATTGGACACATTTTAAAGTTTTTGAATATATTCCAATCACGATGTAGGCGGGACCGCGGCTAAGTAAATTGTATACGTGCTTGGAGCTGTGCCGAATGGAGCGAGCGCGAAGGATGCTTGCCACAATTCTGGTCGGAATACACAGCTTCCAGACGTATATTTTTAAATTTGATTAAAACCTGCCATTCGTTGCACACTTTGCCGAATTTGTACGTCGATAAATCGTGCCACGAATGGCAAGATTCCATTGATCATTTAGCATTATTCCACAACACACTAGAAAATTTACTTTGATGTTATGATCGTCATTATTCTACTCATTTGATTGAAAGAAATAATGAAATGTCAAATATGATTTCGCAATATGTTAAAAATACTGAATGAATTTACCCGTTGATGATTGATTCTACGAGTGTGGATACTTTTAATGATAAGGTCCATAAGATTTAAGAGCTATAAACATGGTCGTAAAATCATAATCATCTTGTAAACGAGTATCTCAAAGTTTATGATTGCTTAACACTTTCAACGAGCATACACGTTTGCAAACGAGCTTTGTTGTATTTTGTAATGTGTCAGAATTATCACCTATCGGGTAGTAAAATCTGCAAGTCACTGCATCTTAAGAGATTTTTAAAGATCATGCAAAGAGGATGTAAGTTGTTACCGTCCATTTGCTATGATTTCAATTTTTTCTAATGCTATAGAATTACATTATTGATAGAAGTTCATTTCTGCGACATTCTCGCGTAAGTACTAAAAGGCTTCAGATTTTTTTATATAAGATTTTATTAGTATTAGTATTTATGTATATATTTCAAAAACGTTCGATATGGTTAGATATGATTTGTAAAAAACAAACTCAATGAATGTGGCTAAGTGGCAAGACACTAGATTTAATAAAATCTCTTTTATTCGATAAGACTCAGCTCACACAAATAGTAAGTTTCCTCGACTCTAAAAATGAATTTCTATTCATCTCATTCATCATTTTGATGGTGGTAGAGTCTTATGTCGAAGGCTCGCCTGCGGCGGCACCACCGCTACACCTATTTCTGCCGTAA
>DWKW01000843.1:0-14405 GCA_018250115.1 Doberes anticus
ACCAGTAGTTCCTGAGATTAGCGCGTTCAAACAAACAAACAAACAAACTCTTCAGCTTTATATATTAGTATAGATTAGTCGAAACAAACAATACAACAATAAAACTTAGTATTTGCTACCGAATATTACATCAATAACACTAATTACTATTTAATAACTTAAAAGATCTCTACACCAGCCGTCACATTTTTCAAATTACGTGTACGTTACGTCGTCATCAACCCATTAGTGTCCCACTGCTGGACACGGGTCTCACTGAGAGATGAGAGAGTTTAGATCATAGTCAACCACGCTGGCCAAGTGCGGAACGGTGGACTCCACATGCCTTATGGAGGGCTGTCAGGCATGCAGGTTTCCTCACGTTGTTTTCCTTCACAGTTAAACCAAGTGATAATTCATTCATAATACGGACATAATTTCGAAAATTTTTAATATATAGAGGTTCGGGCCAGGAATTGAACCTTTGAATTACTGAATTAAAAAATAATTGTTACTTACTAGAAAACATCGTGAGGAAATCTGCATGCCTGAGAGTCTTCCATAATGTTTCTAAAGGCATATGAACTGCACCAATCCGCACTAAGTCAGCGTGGTGGACCATGCCATAAAACATTCTCATTTCCGAGACACGTGCTCAGCAATGGAACAGTAATAGGCTGATGATGATAAATTTGCGCCCCACTGAGGGCCAATGTCCATTTTGAGCACAAAGTAGGAGCACCTTACTGTAACTTTGATGGTGGTAGAGTCTTATGTCGGAGGCTCGCCTGCGGCGGCACCACCGCTACTGCTCACACTGCTTCTTTACGGCAGAAATATGGGCCGCGGTGGTGCTGCCGCAGGTGAGCCTTTGACATAAGACTCTACCATCATCCGATGCCTTCGAGAAATGTCATGGAGAAATATTAGAGATGCCGGTTTCGTTACTGGATGAGAGGCATTCTGGCGTAGGCCTCAGGAGTAGCAACGCATCCACACACAACCTCAGGTGTGGATGTCCATGGGCTGCAAAGACCACTTAACATCAGTTGGTCTGCGTGCTCGTTTGCTATTCTGATAAAAAAATTAAAGAATCTGCACCTAGCATGGTGGACTACGGCCATCTCATTTCTGAAAGGAGACCCTTATTATCCTCATCAATTACTACATTCACGCCTGTACAACAATAATAAAAGGTGTTACATTCTCAAGCAGGCGTTAATTTAAGCCGATAAAGATTACATGAAGTCCGAAGTTAGATAAAAAATCTTCGGATTACTCTTATACTTCCCCGTAAAAACTTTTATTATGAGAGTAATTAATTTGAAAGAATGCTAATTTTTCTTTTAATCGCTTCTTTAGAGCCGCAACTTTTATCTACTTTGTTTGAATTACTTTCGCTCGGACAGTTCACGGCAAGTTTGGGGTAGATTTTATAAGCTAGATTGCTTTTATATTGTAATTCACAATTGCTTTAACGAAAAAAAAAAAATTTCTTTATTTCGGTAAAAACATAGTTACATATGTTGCATTTATGTATGTAAATATAAGAATGCAT
This sequence comes from Doberes anticus, assembly GCA_018250115.1. Classification (NCBI taxonomy): domain Eukaryota; kingdom Metazoa; phylum Arthropoda; class Insecta; order Lepidoptera; family Hesperiidae; genus Doberes; species Doberes anticus. The sequence goes on from DWKW01000843.1 coordinate 1,538, forward strand.
TTATTAAACACTGGTAGGGCTATTGTTTCCAAAGGCATTCCTTCATAAAGGTAGTACAACCTACGATTTCACTGATAGGTATTAATAATTTCATCATCGTTCGCTATTTTACGATATAGAAACTTGGATCTAAAAAAAACTTGGTATTTACTCCATTTTACTACCTAGAGAATTTTGCGTCAATCAGTCAACAAATTAAACTTTAAAAAACTTATAACTTATAACTCCGTTTTCATTAAATGTTAGTGCCAAAAAAATTTACCAGATTATTCAATGACATCTAAACAGTTAATTATTATCACGTAATTTCCGTACATTCAGGATGACTTCAATTTTTTTTTCTACGTGCGTTGCGTTCAACGGTTCCAAAACAGAATCACTGATGTATTCGATCGACCGATCTGCTAGCGACTGCTCGACATTGATCAAATATGAGCCAAAACGAAAAGGTACGCCAAATCCTTTTGAAAAATTTACTTCTCTACTTTGACATCAAACAGAAACTTGACTAGTAAAGTCAAAGTAAAATAAGAGTTACGTACGTGTATAATGTATATGTTTCAATTTGTGAAACATTTATACGTTTAAAATTAAATAATTTTCGAAGTTCTGTGCATATTAGAAACGAATTATCTAACCTTATTCTAATTTGCAGTAGAATCAAACGGCGTGAGGAAACTTGCATACTTAACTATTCTTAATGACATGGGGAGTTTATCAATCCACACTCGGCGAGAGGGGTGGTCTATATCCTAAATACTTCTCATCTTTGAAAAGCCAGAAGTGTTACTCAGTTACTTAGTTAATGGGTTGATCATGATGACCAATACTAGCAAATATTTGTAAATAGAAAACTGAATTCGAAATTTTGTTTTAAGTACTTACCGTTTTTAAGGATAATTTGGAACATTGACGTACTGCAAAAATTGTATTTGTTTTAGTCAATTATAATTAATACCTGACATAATGGAACGATCATAACAACACATAACCACTGCATTACTGCAGCCAGAATGGTTTCAATTAGAAGAAGGATATTCGCAGAGAAAATGCAGAGAATCACTTCTCAGAGACGTTGCAAGAGGATCTAATTCGAATAGAGTTCGCGACTATTTGCGGGTTACCACTGTTCACAAGATCTGTATATCCGGTTAAGTGCCCTTTAAGAGAGCGAACATCGAACGCTTGTAAATTACAAAATTGCCTTTGGCTGACAAAGGGTACCCGTACCAGCCACCAAACTATTCGTAATCGATTGTACGAAGAACACCAACCGTTAAAACGACGAGTTAATTGAATTCATCTGTCAAGAGCGCAACGTGCAATTACTTTGAGGTTCACACGTCAATAATTGTACTGAGGAGTAGGTCAGTGGACATGGTACTTTTCACACGAGTACGAATTATTTCGTTATGAAGTTCAGCTTATTAATGTCTGTACGTACATCGTCTCTGTAGACGACGTGGCGAACAACTTGTGGAACACTGCATTTATGAAATTATCGGTTCGGTGATCCCAACGTAATTATTAGGAGTGCTATTAGCTTATATGTCAAAAATAAGCGGCTCATTTTAAATGAATGTAGCATAACTAAGCAGAGTGAGGAAGACATGTTCAGGGTTCACGTGACAGGTAACATCAGATAACGTGATGCAAGAAAAAACATGATGAGCCGCGGCCGGCGAACAGTTTAGACTTACGTAAATATGATCCATGATGATAAGAAATCCAACCTCATGTAGTCCCACAGCCCGAGCATTCAACATAAAACTACTGGGTAGTATTTTTGTATAAAACTTTAAATAAACTTTTATATTAATCATCATGATAAACATTTTACAGTCAGAATTGTAGAAAAGGATTTAAGTACTGTATTATCATGGTAATTGAAATGATTAATTTTGTTATTTTCATGGCAATCGTAGCCCTTATTATGTTTTGACTAATAGGTTTATTTTAAGCTTTGAATGAGCATATCTGCATGATACAATTAAACCATAAGGACATTATGTCGCATTAAATATCACACCTTTATATTATAATGATGAAAATAAACTGTAAATAGTGTTTTATACCGATTAGTATAATATAGAACAAGATGTAAAAAACCGAAGTTCACATTATAATGTATTTTTTTTATATAACCCAAGCGTCTTCTTAAACCATCACAACTTGCAAAAGTTATATAAATAAAGATGCAAAGTTACTTTTTTACTTCCTATAAGACCTAAAACTTCCTAAAGACATTAAATTAAGAGTTAGATACGTCCCTATCGCTGTGAACCACGAAACAAAGCACCCGTGAAATTATTCTGTACTCGGCCTCAAACCCATCCTGTATGTAAACTGGCGGGCAAATTAAATTGCACAGAAACTGAAGTCACTGTGAGTAAATGAGGAAACAATGGTTATAAAGACGTATTTAAAATAGATTTATAGTTGACTAGCTTGTGCTTGAAACTTCGCCCGCTTGGATTTCGGACGAAAAAGAGAAATATTCCCTCGCAATAATTAGATTCCCACGGATAGATATGCAACTTCAGGTCTTGATCTGTCTGTGTGCCAAATTTCATATCAATTCCGCTTGAGTGATTGTTTCTTCATACAAACTTTGCCACCCCCGTTTCACCCTTTTCATTTTTACATTACCATACAATAATCATATTATGATTATTTATATGATTTGAAAAGTTAGAATCCAAAGTTAATTAAAATCCTTAAGCAGCAAGAATAATTTTGTATTTCATATTTCTCAAACGCTGAAAAAATTCTACGGTCGTTAAACCCTAAATGGCGTTCAACCGAAAATATCTTATGTCTCAAAAACTACGCTACAGCTTACTTACAAATCTTATTCAAACCCATTCTTATATGAAAGTATTTTTAAGATCTAGCACTTCGCAATTTTTCATAATTTTCCACCATAGTTCAAAAGCATGAGGGGACACACTTCTTACGGCTTTCGAAGCTCACATCTCACTAACTGTTTACTTAGACAAAAATGTTATTTTGAAACTTAAGACCCACATTACGATACCCCATATGATTATGTGTACTAGACTTTTTTTTCAATTCAGTTTTGGATAGCTATAGAAAAGATGAAACTCCTTTCACTTTAAAAGTCGGCTACTGCGAATGGAGAATAAAAATAATTGAAAACGACCGAAGATATTTTAGATCGATCGTAAACGGAAAACCTTAATTTAATTGAGCGTTTACTTTGCTCGTGGGCAAACTCCACGTACATTTAAATTGATCACTAAGAAAAGATTTCGTGCTGAATTATGAATGTTTCCCAAATTTTTATCAACTGAACCAATTATCAATACCCATACTACTGGGTTCGCCGAAATTTTTAGTTTTTGGGCTATAAAGTGGAACCCCGGGCGTCACGAAGCGTTTACTCGACCTAGCATCCTAACACATATCCTTAACATTTATTTAGTTTTAATATGCATCTCTACAGGAGGAATCATACCGTTTAAACATAACGCTTTGATGTTCTGGTCCAGTTGTAAGAACAGGTAACAAGGTCATTTATATAAGTTTCTGTTAGATTTATAGAGTTAATAAACCTGGCCTGGTCTTTAGGGGTAGCAGCCCATTCAAAGGAATTTCGAATAGAATGCGTTACTATCAGGACTTATAGATAAGATCAAATAAATGTTTCGATCACTCCAAAACTTGATAGAGCAAATAAGATAACAGTCTTAAAACGACCGTAGTACTATTTTTAACCCACCTGTTTTAAACGGAGGACTTTAATCCAATTTCGCAAAGTTAACTTTTAAGCAGACTCCACATAGATTTAAATTGTTGGCTAAGAATAGATTTCGAGCACTGAGTTATGAATGCTACCCAAACTTTTAATGGACTACATTGAGTTCGCAATAGCTAAACTGCTGATTTAGCTAAATTATACTAGGCGTAACGTTAAATTTTAACATACATCTCTTTAAGTAGGAGTAGGCCCTAAAAGTAGGTTACTTTTTAGTTATTAAAATAAATTTCAGTTTGCTTACTATAATATACGGAATAACTTGATGTTAATAAAGTAACCACAAATAGACTCGATTGCTATCTACCTCGAGTCCATCACAAATGCGTTACGACTGGATTTAAGAAGTAAAATCCGTGACACTCCAAAATATTTACAACCAAAACAAATATAACAGAGTGAATAAAATTGCATTTGAAAACAAACAATGCATTTCAAAGCATTCCGTCATAAATAGAGAACTTCAATTAAACTGATCAAAATAAACTTGTAGGCAGAATCCACATTGATTTAAATTGTTGGGTAAAATAGATTTCCAGTACTGAGTTATGAACGTTGTCGAAACTTTTAATGGACTGCATTCAGTTACCAATGGCAAAACTGCTGTTTTAACTGAAATATATTTTTTTAGTAACTTCTAAAAGATACTCGACCTTAACTAAGGGGCCAGCTTGTCAGTTTATGTGTGATTTTTATCTTTTAGAATCCTCTCGATGACTAGATGACTATCTAGCGCATGTTAGAAGCCTGTGAGAACTCCAAAGGAACGGAATAAATGCCACTCGTGCGCTTTATCCATGGCCATAACAAGTTGTTATCATTCTCAGAGTCGTGAAGTAACAATTACAGCGCCCGTCTGATTAGCTGCAGTTCCGAAGTCTCCACGTTCACAGTATTATGTGGAACGACCAGAAAAGTAAATGACACCACACTGACGTATTTGTGACTGAGAAGGGTTGGCCTCTTTTGATCCCGCTCCGTAATTCGTCTTCTTAATTCACATAGAAGGACACGGCCGTCTTCCATGCGCCATTCCCCACCAACATAGCCGATATTACTCAACAACCATTCATGTGCAGTGAGTACCTGTTCCCATTTTACCTTCTTGGTGTCACATCCAGGCTTCGAAGTTCGATAGGCTTAGAGCTATACGATTTTCTAACCACATCCAGGTTACAAAATCGTAGAAAAGGTTAGAAAATGCTGCCTACGGGCAGATTCCTACAGTTTATAAACATTAAAACTTGATAGAATTGAGGAGTCAAGTACTCAAAATATCGATTACCGAGGAAAAACAGATTAAGGAACGACAGAAATTTTGAGTATTTCAAAATACTTTATTGTAATAATTATAGTAATAATTTGAAGACATTCGAGTTACAGGTAAATTCAACGACTACACGAGGACTGAGTTATAAATGTTGCAAAAATTTTTAATCGACTGCATTCAATGGGCAATAGATAAATTGCTGCTTCAGCTAGAACATCATAGCCTTTATAATCTTACGTGTGAAAATAACGGTAGGAGATCATTCACCATTTCAACACTACACGGAAGTTATTGTTTTTCGATAGATAACTGTAGTAGTAGCAATAGAACTACACATTTAATAAGTCCTATTGCCTTTTATGTTCTAATGTATCATTGAAGGTATTAAGAATTACTTTGTTGGTATTACCTTAAAATAAACAAATAAATTAGTAGAAAAACTTACATTTTAAGCAAACACTGCAACCAACCTGTGTTAATCTAGTGAGAAATAAAAAAAAAATCTTTAACCGTAATTCTGCTTGTTGGGCTGAACGGTTATGTAAACACCCAGAATGATGGCAGATTCCCGCTTGCTGAAAAAGATCTTCAAAGATGACACAATGCGAAGGATCTCTCCAATTTTGAAAGATCACCTGCGGCGGCACATAGTAAAGCAATAGTGTGAGAACTGCTGTATTTCTGGTTGTAGGGTATCTACTACTAGTCTACTACTACTAGTTAGGCAGACGACACTGGACAGGAGGCATTACAACGTAGTCCTCGGGAGTAGCAACGCATCAACACACAACCTCAGGTGTGGATGTCCATGAGCTGCAGAGACCGCTTAACACCAGGTGGCCGACATGCTCGTTTACTATTGTGCTAATATAAAAAAAAAGTTTAAAATTAAATAACTGGAAAGCTTCTCGCCTCACAACACACCGTACGTTATGTCTGGAAGCTTTTTACGCATTCTCATAAATACTTATACCAATTTCAAATGGTTTTTTAAATTCACAAACTTATATTCCTATTTACCTATTGTTTATTTGGAATAGGTATTGATTTACAGTGTTCAAAACACTTTTCATTATCTATCAGAACGACGAAAATACATAAACAACGTAAATTGGAATTGCTTTTCTTAACCGGTTGAGGTAAGAGCGAACATCGTAGCGAGCAACTCTGTCGCTTCCGAGAAGCGGCTGTTTTCAATACACCTCCAAATTGCTCCATTAAAAGTTCCGCAACTGCCTTCAACCCGAATTGTTAACGCTTCCCGACTACCGAGCATTGAACAATGACGGGATAGTCGAAACAAATGCCTCTTTAAGCATATTAACTTCTAATGTCTCTGGTAACTGAAGTTTGAATTGGTCCATTAGAAATGTATTCTATCTAGAGGTAGGTAATAAAGTCGTTATTTTCGACAGCTCACTTTTTACTATGAATAAGAAGTCCATTGACAATACTTGTAAGATTCTTAATGTAACACAAGAAGTAACAACTTTATTCAAATAAAGTTTCTCTACATTACTTAGCGTGAGATTTTGGTACACTCCACGCTAAAGAAACTATTGTAATAATCTAGTGGAAGCGCTAAACTTTAACTACTATTTGGCACACTTTCAAACTTCTACCGTGTCTGCCACGAGGCACGGTTGTATTTCATTTTTGTTCTTCGATTAAAACAAGCAGTCTATATCCGCTCCACTCATGTATGCACAGCACTAGAACGAACTTCCCAAAAAGGTACATGGCAAATATTACCGGGAAGCGGGCGTCTCTAGATCCTTTAACGTAAATACCTTTGAACACCAACGATCGTCTCATAAAATAATACTCACGTAAACTTATAGAGTTGCCAGAAAGTAGCGAAAGCGAAATTCATTTCAAGGAAATGAATTTCTTTGACAGCACTATCAAGCTATTCGAACGCTTGCATTTATACGCTAGGAAAAAGCTCTCTATGTGCCTCTAACTCTATGTATAAACGGTTCGGAACTAAATGTTTGTATAAATCCTACTTACCTGGCCTGCCTCCACACAGCACGTTAGGTGTTTTGAATGCGAGGCTAAATTGACTCCATTAAAAGTTTTGAAAGCGCTCGCAGCTTAGATAATTTACGGAACGAGTTATTCCTTCTATAAAAGCATGCGTGGGTAGGTACTGAAAACTAATGAATTCCTGCTCGTGTTTATATTTTCTGCTTAATCTTTTGGAATTATACAACCCTTTTTAATCTAATCGTTAGCTTGGGGTCGATTAGACAACATTAACCTATTTAAAATTAATTTGTGTATGTAGTATTACTAGTGTTAAAAGTATTATTAGTTTTTATTAATACTCACTACAGTGAATATATTGACAAGTACAAAGGAAACTGGGGAAATATTAGTTTGAAACTGTAAAAATGTCATTAAGGGTGTACTACAAACATTTTTTTTTCTAATTCAATAAATAAATTCAGGATAAAAGACATTTCATTCAGGATATTTATTGAAAAACACAATTGATTATTATATCCCATTTTAATTTCTTAAGTGGTAAGGTAAAGTGGTACCATTTTTATGTTTACGCCAAATAATGTTAAAATAAATATTATAATATTATATTATAATAGTAAAAGTATAGAAACTCTTCTATTATATTTTATTATACGCAATTTTATTTATCTACATAAACAACAAATCAATGTTTAAAAGCCTTTATGTGCCTTTTAAACTTACCTAAGTAAACTATTTTTCTTAAAGTTATACTTTACTAGCAAACGATGTAAAATTTGTGACAACACTAAACTGTCGTTTACAATAACTAAACTTAAAGGCGGTCTATTACATTTAAACAAACAAAGTTTTGTTGCACGTGTACTATCTAACTAATGTATAGTTCTCCAACTAGGTTCTCTAGTTTCTCTAACTACACATTCGAACATTTTTTATTTATTAAAAAAATATTTTGATTTAGGACAAGACAAATACTAATATTTAAATAGGTTATGTAATAGTTATTATGTAATATTGCCCTGTACTTGCCAAAAAATCATAATCGGATATCTTAATCTCGTGGCCTTCTCTAAGGAAAAATCTTGTTATATCTCTATATGAAGATTCTAAAATTAGATTTCCACTGAAATCATGTATATTAAAACTGTCCTTGTCCTTTTAAGACCACCTTTTTTAATTTTTTATGTTGTGAAGTCACGTAATTCACGGCCAATAGTTTGTTTCTAGCTATACATGGGACATATTATCGTACTTCGATTGTAATTAGAGGACTGATAATTAGGAGACGAGGCGGCAGTAAGGATACTAAATAGACGGCGACGCGGTTGCATGCGTTGCCGTTGAATACCACGACTTGTTACAAACTCATAGTGTTGTATTATATGTTGTCATCTCCTTTTACAAGTCAGTATCAATAACATTGTTTTTACGTTGGTATAAGATTTAAATGTTATTTTGGTGATAGTCCTTTGATACTTTTATTACGGAAATAAAACTACGCAGGTACAATATTTTTCATTAACTACTTTTACTTACTACTTATACGTTTTCTTATCGTTAATAGTGGATATCAACGCCTAATTCGTTTTTTACCTCTCGTAAACTGCCGCGAAGCCGAACTGCCGGAAGCGAACCAAGCAAAACCGACAAAACCGAAACAAAATCATTCAAAAAATTTAAAAATGTTACGTGGTTTCGGTATTACCTATTTTGCATGGTTTGATCGAAGTTCACCTTCGCGATAGTATGCTACAGGCATTAACTAAAGTTTAGGTTTTATGCATAAAATATTGAAACATCTGTATGATGTGGAACAAAAATAAAATGTCCAATGATCTCGGCTCGAATTAAAAATGTAATATTTTGTTAAGTTCTATACTTCGCTTAAAGATCGTTTGCCTGTTTATTTGACTTGTTTTATTTTTCAATATTAAAATATAAATATCTTTTTTAATGAATCAATAGCAGATATATAAAAATGAAGTTTTCGAAAATCTCTCTGCCTTATTTAAAAAGAATGAGTAGAATTTTTAACGTCGACCTTTTTCTTTCAGCGGACCATACGCTTGATTAATCCGATGCTCATGTTAAATTGTCTTGCTTATTTAACATCTAAGTAGATTATTATTTGAATGTACCAAAATGTGGTAGAGCAAGCTATATTTTAATGGTTCATCTCGGTCAATGTATCTTTATACTTATTTAATGTAGGTACATACTTTACAAAGGTCGCACAACTCCTACAAATACAGTGTATTTGTTTTTAATTCAGACTTAACGAGGCAGCAACGAGACACTGTTTAATCACAAGGAAAAGAAATATCGGTGTTCGATGGAAGAAAAGTTGCGATCACGAGCATGGCTGCAATTAAACCGCATTCGGTCGCTATACTCCGTATAGCAGTAACCAGTAGATAGCGTGACAAATGCTTTGTTTATTCAATTCGTACAGTTTTATTAAATAAACAGCTACCTAGCTGTTCATACTATTAATATGCATACGTTATTAATTCCTACACTAAAATTCCCTGTACCATGGACACACAGAGACAACACAGCGGAGTGTGAAGGGTCCTTCCCTTCCTTGACATCGTATCAAAACATTAACGTACCTACTTAAAATTACAGTATTCCATATCAGTATTTCATAAAACAGTGCAGTCGCAAACATGCATAATTACTAAGCAAATAATATGCTAAGTAATAATTAAAAGCGATGTGAACTTTAAAGACGACTGGTGTAGACTTCATTTGATATTTTCACGAGAAATCTCGGTTCATTTCACTAGCATCTAATTAGTGGGGCACTTGATAGCATAAAGTTTAAGTTACCGCAATTCCGTCTTCGTAATGCGTTTATTATTATGACATTATGACACAATTGCGTTTATATTAATTTACCTATTTGCTATGTCTTTCAACGGGATTAAAATTTTGCTATCCTTTTTTTCGATTTAAACGGTATTTTTGCGACGTACCAACTACGTAAAAGTGGAATCTTCCTCTCAAAGCCATTCAGGAGCTTCAACAAAAAGCACTTTACACTGACCGTCGTTTGGTAAGTAGTGGAGTAGGTAAATAGTCAGAGAAAGCGGTTGGAGACCGCGACTTTAATACGCAACTCCGCCCAAAGAAGAAGCGGACCATGGGATGTACCAGTGGCGCACTTGAAGGCCGTCATTTCACCCGCGTGCCGAGTGAATGTTGCTGTAGGTATTCTGATGAGATGCTTAGAGTGTGAGTCGACTATTATGATGTATCTCTTAAAGAGATGCTTCGCATGCTGGGCTAGGATGTGAATCCCTGAATCGCGATGGAGATGTAAGTATGTTGCGCATACCTACAACAAGGAGCGTTGGTAACGTAACGCATAAAGCTATTTTCAGATGACTTGTTTGCACTTATCCATTTATATTGTTCGTATCGACACTGTCTATCTATCAAAATTTTACAACAAAGAGTAGTACCTAGTAGGTACCTACTTGCCTGTTTTTTAAGTGAATTTGTTTGCTGCTGTCATTTATGAACTGGTTTTTATAATTTTTCCTTGTAAATCAAATCTTCATTTAGGTATACCTACTTATTATAGTCTTATAGCCAAGTAAAGTTTATAACATACCTAATTTCAAATCTTCATACACGAATAATGTTGTAATTCGATAAAAAAATGTTCGTAATTTATGGAATAGGTATAACGAAATTTGGCAACGACGGAGTGGTCAAAATTTTCTATGGATCGCTATAGAAAAAAAAAAAATACTTGTCCAATAGGTTGTACCATCTGAATCTGAATAGGGTGTACATCTAGATGCTTTAAATATTTAATTATAATAAACATTAATTGTTCGACAAAGATCAAAATCGATTGGATTACAAATATATCAACACGGAAAATTTTATGCTGCATAACAGTCCCAACCCTTGTGTGCAAAACAAAATCAAAAATTATATTAAATGGCGGATACATAGCAACAATTTAATATAATGATAGGAGAAGGCGCTTAAATCTTAACCGACCGTAGATATTAATTATTTTTTTCTAACTGTAAAGAAACATGCTTGATGCTGCCTTAATGTTTGTATAATTATTCTACTGCGACTATTGTAGGTATAGCTCAAAGAAAATTATGCCTTATTTTGTCGTAAAATATTACGCTCTTAAAGGGTTTTTTGCACTGACATTGACAGCAAACATTTCTAATCTGGCATACTGCCGAGTTTCGCGAACCTTTTATAAATGAAGATTTTCTTCATTTTAATAATACATTATACATTAATACACACAATAATACATTTTATTTACAATCGCTATGGAAATGGTGGAGCGTTTTAATAAATTCTGGAGCCCCAAGTTTTATTACACCGACGAGCATACATTTAACTCCATACTGATAGCAAAAAAATAGTGAGAACAACACAACTTTTCCGCCAAAAAGTAACAGTACATAAAGTAAAAAGTAGGTACATTCTTGGCTATAAACATAGATCTTCCTGGCGTTAATTCAATAAATAAAGCACTTATGAAAACAAGTTTACATGCGCAACATATAAAAAAAATAAGTAAATAACAAATGTCTGCTAAATTCACACTCGTTCAACATCTCTTTTTTTTGTTTTTATTAGCATTTAAAGGCTAGACCATACTAACCCTACTTTCAGAAATTTTATTTTTATAATAACTTATTGAAGAAATTCCCAATGAAACCGTTGAATTATTTGCTATAATACTGCTCACCCTTAACAGCTTGATGAATTTACGAGGTTGGAAGCCAAAATACAAGATTTTCAGCTGTTCAAAGTACGAGGCAAAAAGTTCTACAGTTGGCAATACTGAACCACGGTGTTCAGTCAGTCTGACATTTGTCTTGCTGATAAAAGTGCTGTCTGTGGTGGGTAAAGTTGTTGAAATTTTTTAAATAACGTAAAACATTACCGGATATTCCCTTACATACATTTTTGAAGAATCCATCACATTAAGAAGATGGTCTACGGCGCTAATCACAGATTTGTTTTGAGATTGCTATCCAGCAACAGTGTGTTGTCATTTCAAGAAACGCAACGCCTTGCATCATCAAATGCGGGTAATATTATTTTTGTCAAGTTCACTTACAATTTCACATTAATTGAAAGCATAATTTAACTTTTACGTGACATCATATTCGGGAGGTCCAATTGATATAATCCCTTAATAAAGTGACATTGACAACTGATGTTTCAATCATTCATATGGTGAAAACACAACTACCTTATGAATCCATTGGACGTAAACAGTTGTGGTGGCTTGATGATGGTAGTCTTATGTCGAAGGCTCCTGCGATGGGGGCAACACTGCACCTATTTCTGCCGTAAAGCAACAGAAAGGAAGAAAGGCAGGAAGCATTATAACTTAGACATCAGGAGAAATAATGCATCTATGTATTAACTCAAACGGGACTCTGGACAGTTTTAAGTTAGTTTCTGATGTCCATAGGCTACATAACAGCAGGTGGCCTTCATGCTCATTGGATACTCCTTTACAAGATTATCAGTAACTAGATGAGTGTCCTGAAGTCCAGTTGTCCTGAATCAAATTATAGCAAAGTGTATCCCATCCCATATTCTAATTAAAATTCTTAAGCTCAAGCAAATGAATGGAAGTCTTGAAAACATATTTTGTACATATAAAATAAGAAATATAATAATAATCTTATGAATCTTATATACTGTACTGTTACTGCATAATAGAGTAGTAAGTAGAAGAATTTCCTCAAAGTTCACTTAAACTTTAATATTGGAAATGATAAATACTATGAACTAGTACCAAACATAATTGGAAGATATTTTGACACTAG
>DWKW01000844.1:0-14395 GCA_018250115.1 Doberes anticus
TAGTTGACGATTACATATAACTATATATAATATGTTAATATATAATGTATAGCGACGACCCGTATGGCGCTGTGGTCAACGTGCGGTCTGCCTTTCGGAGGGTCCTGGGTTCGACTCCCAGCGGGGCAGATATTTAAATGATGCATTTAGATTTCTGTACCTAGTCTGGGTGTTTCTGTGCTTGTTTCTGTGTATGTCCATGGCACCCACGATACATATTAAATCCCACCGTGGGGGATAAAACGGTATTTGTTTATTTATAATATCTATGTGTAATGTTAAATACAGCCTATATATAACGTACCTTTAAAATTAGAATAAAAATGTAATGGTACAGTGGTTCCACAGATTACTCTCCACATATACACAGACTCACAAAATTCCCACTCTTTCTTCATAGTATTAGTAAAGATACATATTTGTGTACGTACTGATTTCGAAATACATTTCTGCACGTTTAATGTTATTAGCAGTCAGTGCGTTGCCTTGTCTATAGTGTATCGTTCAAATAATGATTTGTTGATATGTATCAAAGCGGATATTACATATCATTAAAATTAACAGGACCCATAAAGAGAAAATCTTAATTTGAATTATGAATGAAGCATATTGAACACTAATTAAATAACTGTCCAACTGAATCAAACCTCACTGGTTTTACTCGTACCTAACACATATAGTGGGTATAATATATTTGGTGCAATATAAATTTCGTAAATTTAAATTCATGGGTCCTTACAATTTCTCATATAGAAAAGTATCTCAGTAAGAAATTTGAAATTTCATGACGATACTATATAAAAAAATATGTTCAGAACTGAAACATAATTTACTGCTTTTTGTACAGTTAATAATAGTAGAAAACAATACTTCTTCAATGGGTGCAAAACATTAAATTTATAATTAGCATCTTCAATAAATACAATACATTAAATGCTAAGTTACTTAAGTAGAAGAAAGTCCTCTGGAGTAGCAATGCATTCACAAACAACCACAGATAGGAGTTCCGTCCTAGCTGAGGTTTGAGGTGAATGTTCATGAGCTGCAGTGACCACTTAACATGAGGTGGCCTGCTATTTGCTATTCCGATTGGATAAAAAAAGCATTAATACCATACAATACGCTTCAATAAAAGTGCATCGATAAAAATGTAGACACACAGAGATACATAAAAATACATGTAAGCCCTAATATGCCGTTTTAATCCTAAGTTACCTACCAATATTTTCCAGACAAACCCTAAGCTAAAAATCGACAATCAGGAAAAAAAAGTTACGTTACAGATGAACTTATTATATTAATACTGTGTGATTTTCAAATTCACTTTTTATTAAGATGTATAAATTTTACAAACAAACCTAAGGGCGGTTATTGATGGCCGACTCATACATTTGGTTGTCGGATCCGATATATCACAATCAACTACGGCTATAGTAGGTATTCGTTTATTAACATCGCTACATGTAGTTAAAGTAGTTAATGTCTCAATAAAAGTTCGATAGTCTAACGATACGACAATAGAAGCGATGGTCTTCAACGAAAACGACCAATGAGGTCTGTCAAAATCGCACGTCTGTTCTTGTCCTTACTGTGACCCGGTACTTATTTAAGAACAATTTGGAAACGTGAATAGAAATGACTTATCGATTATCCCGGAGCTACGCGAGCGACGCGTGACTGAAATTCGAATACGACGTAGTGACGTTCAAAACAATTATTTAGTTCCGCAACTGTTTTTTTATGAAGTATCAAAATTGATAGAACCTGCAATGACGCTCGATGTCAATACCAATCGTAAAAGCGGAATTAAAAAAATTATAAATTTTTTTGGCGACTCTCATCAAATCAACAACAAAATATAACGTATTAAATTAATAATGAAATCAAATAATGTTAAGTTGTAATAATTATAAAATATCAATATTATTGTTCTGAACACGTTTAAATATAATTAAATATGACACGCTGCATTTTGCCACGTACGTATAAGTTATGGAACAATCTTCTTTCTGAGGCATTTCCGAGGCACTATTTATTATGGAGTTATTAAAAAAGGCGCTATATAGCTCTCCTTCAAAGACGGTATTTTGTGTAGAATTAGTAAAACTTTTTAGATGTATTTTTACTTAACACTATTAAGTGGTACGATATAATATCAAAAGTTTTTGTATAGCCATTGCCATCCATGGTCAAAGGTGTCAAGCTCAACATAACATTGAGTAAGATTTAAAATACTCGTACATAAATCAATTAATGTCCTATAATCTCAAAGCTTGCCAGCTTTCGTACCCCAAACTGCTGTATTTGGGTGGGTGGTGGGTCAGACAGGAGTGTCTCCCAGCACCCCTTTACCCTTTACAGATACCCACCCCCCCTACCACTTTATTCCAACAATCAATAACATCATCAATCAAAAACAAATAATATGATATTATATCAACATATCTCGTTTAAAAGATAACTTTTGCGTACATAATCTTTTATTTAAAACGACAAAAGGTAAAACTTAATTACCCTTAAGTATAATAAAACTAAAAGTATACTACCAATTTCAAATCGATTTATATAAGAGATATGGTCCTATCCAGAAACGAACAACTTGAATAAATTTTAAAAATTTTATGTTCCATGTTATATTCTTAGAGCGCTGAAAAAATTCATATATGTAGCAAGAAAATAGTAAAATCACAAAAGTGAAATTAAAAGTAAATTAAAATTTAAAGTATAAGTGTACATCATCACCAACAGGAAAAGAAAATAACACAGTAGCTTCCTGAAGCGGCGCCCCACCTGGGATGCACCTTAATGCGCATGTCCGGATGAAATCAATAACATTGCAACGCCCCATTGCAACCTATTCAAAACTGATTCAAGTTATATCTAAACCTAGCGCTACCTAATAATTCTGACTGCTTTATATAGAAAATTACATCGAATTGAACGATATGTAGATTTCGGTGTTGAAATATATTACCTTATCATGACCTCATTGCATTTGAGTTAAAATATTTAATTGCAACATGTAATTTAATTAGAGCAACGATTTGATAAAATATACGTACCAATACCAATGTTAAATCACACGAGCACTGTTAAAGCAATAACTAACAATTTAAAGTACAAGAGGTACATGATGAACTACCGCACTTGATTACGGGAGAGGAAGAAATAACGCAGTAGCGTCCTGCAGCGGCGCCCCGCTCGGGAAGCACCTTAATGCGCGTATCCGAATGTAATCAATAACTCATATTGCGACGCACAGTTCTGATCGTATTCAAACTTATTTAGGAATTATACATAATATTAAATTAAGTAATGATCTATATTGTGATGTCGAATGTCTTCAAAATATACACGTTGTATGTTCAATTTGAAGTAATACATATTTACAATATCAGCCTGTTATACTGATCACGAACATATATTTTTTTTAATTCAAACATGCGACCAATTGAAATTACTGTTATTATACAAGGTCGCATTTCTATCCGTAAAGCACAATGGGGTAGGTAATGGTGCTGAAGGCAGCCGGAAACATTAGGGGTTTTCAAGGGCAGGGGTGACTGTTGTACAATAGATAGACACTTGTTCCTTACACGTAGAACGAAAATGATATAACAAATCGTGGTTTACCTGCTGACTGAATTAGTGACTTATGTAGGAGACAGACTGATATTACAAATTTTTTTAGTATTCTGAGTAAATAACGGCACTTATAAATTGCAAATAAAAAAAATACATGATGCGAATGCAACAGATTATTGTTATTTATTTATCTGAGTAGAACTTTAAATGAAAGGAAGTGAAAGAGTTGCGGCAGCTGAGATTGGACATATCTCGCGCTGTAGATAAAATGTGCCCCATGGCAGCGCCAGTCCAGTAAGTCGCTAGTCGCCATTTAGCTCATTCAAAAAAATCGAGGAATACCATAAATTTTAAAACTATATATGTAGAAAATATTTTAGTTTTACAATAGTACCATTCGTTACTGGCACCCGGGCGCTTAATTAATTAAACTTAACTTGCACAAATTTAAATTGAAATCTTCAATATAATTTTGTTAGATCAAACAATGAATGAAATATACGCTTCAATCCAGTTGTAAAACATCTCACAAGCATTATTTAAAATATAAGAAGGTGCATACTATCGTACTATACATATATGTATATACATACTACTAGAGTATGGGTGAAGAGGCAATAACGCAATAGCTTCCTGCAACGGCGCCCCGCCCGGGATGTACATCAATGCGCATGTCCAGATGAAATCAATAACTCACATTGTAACGCTCAAATATGATCGTCTTCAAACTGATTTAGGAATGAAACACCTAGCGCTACCTAATTATTCTTATTGCGTAGGAGAAAACTACATCTAATTTATTTGGATTTTAGGTAGAGCCTTAGGCTGAATCTTAAGTGGGATCAAAGAGGTTTATTAAACAAAAGTTCTGTTGAAGCAAAGCAAACACGTATAAAGCAATTTAAATAGGGTTAAATATAAGACATTAAAACAAACAAAGTAACAAAAATCGGAAGAAACTCAAAAAAATAACATTCTAGATGAAGGCTTGTAAAGAATTTCAACGCTCCTACGAGCCGTAAAGATAACGCCCTAACATCATGAACTAGAAATCTTTAATGCTGTTAATCATATTTTAATAGGCATTGTACTAAATGGGGTGGATTGTTTTTGATACAGATTTAATACATACAAATAATTGTCGCCAGTCTTGAATGACTTTTTAACACCACTTTTGTAGCAGCATTATTTCAGCAGTTTGAGCAGTGTTGTGATTAAATTTAAAGGGTTTGGTAATATATTGAGACAACGCATCCTGCCTTGTATCGAATCTGATACTTATCATTCCATCCATCCATCCATCAGCCTTTAAAAGTCCACTGCTGGACATAGGCCTCCCCTAATAAGCGTCGCTCGTCCCGATCACTCACTTTCTCTCACTTATCATTAAGTGAGAGAAAAATAAGATATGAAAGTCTAAAAAGCTCATAATTACAGGGAAGGCAGAAATTACAGACGAATTGGAAAGAGCACCGGGCGGTGGGTCAGACAGGAGGTAGGGTGGGACTACAATTGTGTTTGTGAGTGAGCCAACATGCACTGTGCATATTGGATAGAGCCAAATAAATAGAGATAGCAACCTCAGACGACAACCTATCGAATACAATGTCAAAAGTTTTATTTAAGTACAAATTTAAACTTATCTTTACGTTAATATAATGAGACTGTACTCCTTTTTACAAAAATGACGCGGACAAAAATTTAGCACAGTTAAAGTTTATATAAAAAAGGAGGGCAGAAAGTTAATATTTTATATAATCATACATTAGAAATATATAAAAAATTTAACAAGAACATTACGCACACTACCACAGTTACACGGAGTAGAGATTATCGCCTATGGAATGTGAAGTGTCACAATGTCAGAATGACAACCCGATTCTGAATTTTGTGCGATTTGCAATGTTCCCATCAATAATTACATATTTCAATATTTATATACTTCAATAGTTCGTGGAATGTATTTAAAGAAAAAAAGAGTTTATTTTATATTTTCATGAATTACGGTCGAATTTTGATAAATTGCCGATTTTTTTTTAAATCAGTGGACACTAACAAAGGAATGCACTGTTTATACATACCAATCCATGTCGATGACTTGTTTTAGAAGACCATAGTAAAAAAATGGATTTGAATTAATAGTTTGAAAAGCTCCAATGAATTGACTGCAACCACCACATTTTGGATAAATACTATTAACACAACGATGTAAAAAGAAAAATCTACATAAAAGAAAACATATTAGAGATAGTCTAGACTAGATTAGACGAAGGATGCAGAGGAAGTGACGCAATTGTCTGACTGATGCGCCACGCCCGGGTTGCACCTCATTGCGCATGCTATGGGCATGCGCAATGCATTGAGATCAATAAAGCTCACAGCTGTACCTGGGTCTATTTAGGTTTTGAGTTTTCTTTTTCAGTATTCGGAAAAATGGTATCAAGTTTACGCAATAAAGAGCGAGATGCGTTTTTAGGTTATCATGAATGAAATTTACTAAACTGCATTTAGCTATTTAAGTGACTGGGAAATTTTGACCTATTGTTTTAAATTTATTATAATGACATTATATGAAGATCACAGAATTTCGCACGCTTATCGACGTAGCTACGAAATACACGGAAGAGATGCATTGCACATGATTCGAAGCAAGCAGCAATTTAGGGTAAATGTATCTTACATTGTTTTATAAAACAAATAATTAGTAGAAATCCATCGTTGCGATTATGAGAATGAAAGCACGGCGTCCAAAATCTTGTATTAAAAGTTTTTAATGCTTAAGATGTATTCAGTATTTTTACGTTGACTTTTTACTTTTTATTTTATATATTAACACCTAATCCTAAACCATTATACCGATTTTTTTTAAATAGAAAAGAACAAGACATTTAGAAAGAAATATGTATGTACATACCTTTTGGTATCTGCTTCAGCTTCACCAGCGGTTAACACTAGCAAAATTTAAACATTAAGACCCAAAGTTTATTGTTAGGATGTCAAAAATGAAATCAAAGAATACGATCAAATGAAGAATAATATTTTGGATAAATATTAATAATAAAATGAAGAAAGAAAAATCTACATAGCAAAAAAAACTTGAGTCCCAGTCTAGACTAGATGAAGGCTGCAGAGGAAGTGACGCCATTGTCTGACTGATGCGCCACGCCCGGGTTGCACCTCATTGCGCATGCCCGTATGCATTGAAATCAATAAAGCCCACAGCCACACCCGGGTCTGTTTAGGTTTTAAGTTTTATGCTTTAAGTGTACAGTATAAAAGGTACCAAGATTACATAATTAAGAGGTTGATGCGTTTTTATTATATTAATTTGAAGTTTACTTAACTGCATGTTAGTAATTTTAGTGACTGGGACGAAAAAAATGGTTATGCTAAAAACTTTGCAGATCAGAATTACATAGTTATTCTTTGTTTGTGCCGAGACTATTAAGCCATTGATTTTAGTGCTCAATCATATCGCGATCTACCAAGAATTGGGGCTGCATGTTGTAAAATTTCGTTAAACAAAATTTTCCTATTTTTTTTTAATTAAAAAGTGCAACCAACCTAAATAGGTAATATTCCAAACTAAAATATACAAGTACTAATTTAAAAACTCATAATTATGCAATAAATGTAACAATGTCGCGCTTGTATGCGTAGATAGGGTAGGTCGTTTGAAGGCAGTGATAAATATTAAAGGCGTTCAAGGGCAGGGGCGGCTCTTCTATAATCATTGGTCCTTTATCGTCATGTTCATTATTAGAAAATAATAATCTGTGGTTTATATGTAGACTGAACAAGTGAGTCACTTTTATAGAATAGAATTATAAACATATTTTTTTTATGTTATAATTTAATTGATTCTCATGTATTTATAATAAAACTATTATACATTTTTTTCCGTGTCAATGAATGAAAGTGAATTTATCAAATCAATTAATGATACTTGTACTGAATTCCAAATGGTATGTATTATAATAACAAAAAAAGTTAAAGTAAAACGTCCGCTTTTCGATTGCTGCATTTGATTGGAGAGCTGCATCGCACATGTTTCGAAGCTAGCCGCAAATGAAGGTTTAATATAAAACATTTTTATAAAATAATTCGTAACGAGAAAACTACCAACAATATCATAAAAAAGTTTTAAAATTTCCAAGATTTGTTCACTATTTTTACGTTGGTATGTGTGCATTTTAAATATTAACACCTAATCGTAAACCATTTATTCCGTAATTTTGTTTTTTACAAAAAATTTACAAGATTATTTTTTGGAAGGTTACAAAATATATATATTAAATATGTATACATACCTGTTGTTATCTGCTCCTGCTTCACCAGCAGTAAACATCACTAGCATAATGTAACATAAGTAAACTAATATCCAAAATATTTAAACGATAAGACCAAAAATGTATTGTTCGGCAGTAGAAAAATTAAAAGAAATTGAAAATAAAGAATAAGAAGCGCAACAGAGAGAGAGAGAGAGAGAGTGACACTACTACATTTTACAAAGGCTAAGAAGAGAATAACGCAACCAGTGCAGGCAGCGCCACGCCCTATTGGCGTTCCACGCGCATGTACCGATACGAAGAAATCAATAAACCGCATTGCGGTTTGCATGCGCAGTGGACGTGGTAGCTGCAGCCCAGGGAGTTCACAGCTAACCCCAATAGGTACTGAAGTTTCGTCTAAAGTCATATTTAAAAGAAGTATGTGCTGCTCTTAAAATGTGAAACACAACGGAAAAAAAATATTTGCCTAACATACTTTCCTATAATTAAACATACATACCTAAAACATATCTATATTTTGTACTTAATGAAGATTTATTTCGTCGCAATGTCAAATACATTAAATTTTGTCGTAGGAATGGGCACGTATTTATTTTTATAATCCTGTATAAAAAAGTAATGTTATTCTTTTAATTTTAGCATGTACCGTTTGCGAGATTAACATGTTGAAGTTACTAACCATATTGAAGTTACCTCTTAAAACCGGACTGTGTTTTGAAACAAGCACTTAGTTCCTTCAGTTGATGATAGATGGCGTTATTTTCAATATGAGACTATCCCCTTAGGTTAAACGAGTACATAATTTCATTACATCTACCCACAAACTTTAATAATTTGTATTATTCAGGCATGAAAAAGTAGTTACTTTTACAATTTCGACTATCCCTAACTACGCATTTAAAATAAAAATATTATCTGCCTAGAGGCCAGACAGTTTAATATGAAGATGTTATTGCGGAGGGTATCCCAAAAGGGCAGTATCCCGGGGGTTCTCCGTTGACTGGGGTTATTCATTTCAAAGTGAGGGGTATGTCACAGTGGTTCTTAACTATGCTCTCATTTTTGTGACATCTTATCTTATTATCAGATGTGTATGCTCGTTTGCTACTCTTTTATAATAAAAAAAATGATACAGAAAATTCGTTGCAATCTTTAAAGACCAACTCTAACGCAACTTTCATATTTGTACAGCAGTATCTCAATTTGACTCTCGTTTCGAATGTTCAAGCTGGGCTTAGGGAGATCATATGAGATGAGAGATACTGAGGTCCAAGGTTGGTCAAACAATAGAACAGGTGAGATACCTTTGTAAGTAAAATTTTGTAATGCCCATTTCACACTGCTCTTTCATTTCGTCTATTTCGGTATGCAGTCTATAATATAAGTGCAAATTTACTAGACCCTACTATTATTTACTGGATTGTTTTGATATTTGTTCCATACATACATCCGTTTACTAGTTACATTTTTTTCCAATTTGTCGTTAATAAATAATACTGTTCTATCTGTATTTTTCAACATATCACACTCATAGCCTCTCACTAAGATTCATACTTGACACCCACGTTACAGGTGGATATTAACATACAAAGACAAGAACATAAACACCCAGACCAGGAGTAGACGCATCAACTCATCATTCTGCCCCTCTGGGTACCGACTCTCCGAACGCCAGACCAGCATGTTGACCAATGTGCCATACGGGTCATCAAAATAATTACCTACTTTCGAGTATCACTTATTACTTAGAAATATTACTTGGAATTCAGTACGTAAAATAAGAATTTCGATAGTTTTACAGTTATGACAATGTGAAGAGACTGATTGACAATTATTTTAAAGTAGCGCAGGTTTAGTGTAAGTGCAGCCTTATGTGTTGAATATGTCGGAAATAGTACGGCACCCCTTTCGAAGCAAATAGATAGGGTTGTAACATTTGAAGGACAGGAGTGATAGTGCAAAATCAATAATTTACTTACTTTATTATTTTATAATAGACAGTATACCTACGCATTTGACGATGAAACTAACTTTAGTTTATGCTCAATAGATGTCACTTTATACTAGTTTTATTAAAAAAAAAACATATCTATATTTTTAGGCCTTTCGCATAGGTTTTCATTATGTCTTTACGTCATGCGACTTATGCGAGGACTTTATCAAAAAGAATCAAAAATTGTTATTTGAAGAATACTTGGCCTTTATCAAATTAAGTCCGTTCCCGTATCCTTTTACGGAACCTTTTTTACTGTTATTGGAAATCATTGTTATCGTTATAATAATATGTATAAATGGCTTTAACCATTCAAAAAATGCTGTTCACTTCTGTACGAACCTGTGGATGTTTCAATGGATAATAAAATCAATGCAGCGGGTGTGCCGGGTAAGATACACTGCGCATTTAAAAAATGAATTAACAGAATAGCAAACGAGCATACACCTGATGTTAAGTGGTCTCTACAGCCCATGGACATACACATGTTAGGTTGTATATAGATATATTGCTGCTCCTGAGCAATAAATTAGAATGCCTCCTGTCCAGTGTTTTCTGGACTACACCCTTCAAACCTAAACAAACCAGTTCTACAAACCAAAACACTGCTGCTGTACGTGCCTGGTGGTGCCGCCTAAGGCTAAGTCTTCGAGATTAGAGTCTACCACCATCAGTGCATGCACCACAAAGCAGTAATAATACCGTTAATTTCTTTTTTATTTCTTATATCAACAGTGGCGGATTTAGGATAGGCCCCGTCTGATATGGCGCCTATTTTTGTTTTATTTAAGCCAATTAAATCAAAATTAAACAATTAATTTTTAATTAATGAAAATTTTAATATTACAATTGAAATGGATGAATTGAATTAGATAGATTGAAATTTCACATTTTCATATTCATTTCAGACTTAAACTTCATTAAATTTAAAATTTAAGACATTTTTTAAGCTTTTAAAATAATACCGTCATAGGCCCAGACCTCACCGGCCTATGTCTAAATCCACCACTGTATATCAGTGTAGCAGCAACAGAGCGTGCACGGCCACTTAATGTCAAGTGTTTACCGTAGCCCGACGGAAGGACTTAAATAGGACCGAAGTCGTATCTGAGTCCTACGTGGATTCGTTACTACGCCTGAGGACTTAATCGGAATACCGCCTGTCCAGAGTTTTTTACCTAATCACACCCTTCAAACTGCAACACAATAGTGCTTACAATACTGCTGTACGGCAGAAATAGATGCAGCCGCTATAATATATTTATCATTTAAATCGACAAGGTAAAAGGACAAGGTTTTCTCAAAAGTTTTTGAACGTAACTTGTTCGTAGCTTGACATTTATACATTGTAAATATCCGTTTCCCTTCAGCTACATGAAGCAATATAAATATTCATGATTCAGACATATACTGGTAAGAATCGGTTGACACATACATGCATATGTCTGTATCACTAAAATAATTGGTTTCAAATATGGCTAAACCAATATACCTAATATTGGATTTAAAAAGTGGACGTAATATTTGTAAAAAAATAATTATTAAAACTTTATACTACTTGATGAAAGGTTAAAAGGAAAATACGCCCTGCCGGAAGTGCCACGCCCATTAAAGATGCGATACGCATGTCTTGATAAATAAAACTGTTCACACGATGCTCCGCATGCGACTAGAAATCCTTGCTGACATGCCTCGAATCGAGGCAAAATGCCTAAAATACGTCTCATACAAAATATACCTTACATTTTGAGTGTACTTGACATAATATTTCATGTCCGCTTATTAATAAACTGATTTTTAGTCAATCGACTTTATGAAAAATTTTCCGGCCGTCAGAAATTCTAACCACTACTGCGAATTAACATTTTGTTTACTTATTATATAACTTTTTTGATCCTTTACTTTTTGAAGTGATAACTTCTTACGGGAGGGTAAACCGCTTCGTTACGTAATGCGTCACGGCGCCAGTCTGTCTGGCTTCCCTTTCTCTCACGTGTAGGGGAATGGCAGGCAGGCTCCTCCACCCTCACTCTAACCCACAGCGTTAGCCATATTTCGGGCAGACGAGAAGCGTCTTCAATTAAATTGTAATTGTAATGTACCTACCTACATATTCAAGAATTGTAACTAAGAATAAAATATATTTTATAATCAATAAGGGGTTTTCTTATTAAATAACCTTATTTACATTATCATATTAATATACATACAATTTAAGTAATAACCTAAGCTTTTCTGAAGTTAAACAATTTCAATATTAAATAGTTCAACTTAGATTAGTTTAAGTTATCAGTTCTGTCGGGCGTCCCGAGACGCACACGTGTTAATTTTTTTACTTTGTATGATACCTTATATTCCCTTTTGTTAAAACGTTACCACTGCCATGGGAAGCTTATCTTAGCTTTGTCGTATTCACGTATTTTTTTGCCGCTTCCTCACGATGTTTCCAAATAATAAACGCATAATGTTTTAAAGACGTACAATCAGAAAATGAAATAATTGAACTTTATTCACTTACCTTTTTGAGGCCCGCTAGTTTTATTTTAAGAAGATATATCCTATAAATAAAAAAAACAAAAGTAAAATATAAAAAAGATAAATAATAATAATATTTGAATAAGAAAAATTGAAAGGATTGGAAAAATGGCATACTTGGAACAAACAAAACAATCCGTAAGAGACTGCTTATCTTCTGTTCTTATTTTCGATGTACAATAATATCTACTCTATTATAATCACCAAGCGGGCCCCGCGGAAGACCAGCGCTGTTCTCGGACAGCTAGCATCATGCTGAGCGGGACCCGTTTCATGATGATTGCTGCCTATATGTTATATGTATGTTATGCATATAATATGCATGTGTTATGTGTATATGTTATGGCATGGAATTATCATGAATAAATCTTTTTTCTTTCTTTCTTTCTTACTAGTGCATGTGGGGTAAGGAGGACCACGACTACGACTTTTTCTGAGGTATCGAGAGGTCCACCCGTAACTGTAACCCATAACCACTGTCGGTTGTTTGTTATTTCTGTGCAAAGACGTACAATGTCATATTTTTTTCTTTCCTAACAGATAGATTGTTATAAATGAGCTGTAAATGTGGGTTTTGCTAAGCTATAAATGTTCGGTATCGTTAAAACGGTGAGAAGACAATTCTCACCTAAAAGAATACTTACTGTTTATGAAACAGTACTAACTTAAACATGGAGTTAAATATTAATGTTTATGGTTCTCGTCTCGTCTCCTCCTCCTCCTTGTCTCATCTTCTCTCGTCACGTCTAGCCTCGTCAGACTTGCACCCTAGGCATACTTTTAGACATTAAGTACAAACTAGACAATATGTTGACCGTATGGCTGGATGATCCATAATGGTGAATTATTGGGTGTCCGCTAGTGACACAATGACTAGAACGTATTTAGTGCTTTAATGGGTATTTAACATACCTTTAGTTTGTCCGAAATATCGATCCGCAAGATAATTTGGAGGCTTTGAAATGTTTCAAAATGGATCGAAAACTAGCAGTCCGGGTTGATTTACCATCAGGGTGCTCTATCTGTAGTAGCCTCTTGCTTTATCCTAGGCGCCGCTCAATTTATTGCTTGAGTTATGAGTAGTGGCTACGATAACAAATAAGACGATACTAGTAGGGGGCAAGTCTAGGTGACTACAAAAATATAATGGGGTTAATTTTTATCACGGTACTCCGGTTTAGAACCGCTGGTTTTAAATATGTAGGCATGTAGGTATCATCGTCTCTTTTAGATCAAAACTAAACATTGATTGATGTACGCGGCTCCTCTTAAACGAATTGAACAGTATCAATACATATCTCTATGAACTGAACTAAGCTAATATATTGATCTCTATGAAATTCTGTTTGTGTGCAAACACCAATTAAAATGTCATCAATCGTCAAACATTTTTTGTAAGCTTTTATATAACCGAATGAATTGGTGTGATTTCAACGGTTAAAAGGTTGATTGTATTTGTAACTTATTACCATATCAAAGGAGAAACAAAATGATTTATTTTAATAGGCTAATAACTACCTCAGTAAAAAATTGAAGAGAAATTTGAATGAAATATAAAGAAACACATCAACTAATTTGTAACTAAATCGTCAAATTCTACCAAAAGAAAAAATCGTTTTGACCAACAAAAAAAAGGTCTGTACATCTATTATATTAATTGATGTGCAAGACCTTTCAAGCCAAAATATTGCAACAACTAGTATATGCAACAAATATACTAAATCAAGGTATTGTTACAGTTTTAGTCTTTTCGCGTAGTGAAAAATGTATACAGTGAGTTGGATAAAATAAAGAGGCACTACAACTTAGTTCTCATGAGTAGCAGCGCATCCACATACGACTCTCAGGTCGTCTGTAGGACTTTCATCTTAGTTGAGGTTTGATGTACTCGTAGATTTCCATGGGCTGCAGGGAACACTTAATCTGCATGCTCGTTTACTATTCTATTAACAATATATACATAACTTTAGTTTGGTTTACACAGTAAACA
>DWKW01000845.1:0-14394 GCA_018250115.1 Doberes anticus
TGGATAAATATGTATATAAACATGTTCAAGAAATCTTGCGTCTCAGAAGCGTTACGATCACGGATATAAAACTTTGTTTTGATTTCAAAGAAAATAAAATTATACACAATTGTGCAACGCGTATTATTCGCAAACTTTTGAGGCCCTACTTTTGAGTCACGACTTCAAAATCGTACGAAAATCAACTTTCACGCACTTACACAGAGCACAACATTCAACAGCTGACCGTGGGAAACTGACCCACAGATTATTAAAGTTATACAACCCTATAATAAATCCTGGGAATATTTTTCAAAATAATTCCACCGACATTACTTTTACACAAAACTGACATTTGAAGTGGGCTTATTACGTAAAGAGAAAATAATGATGATGCATTTGTTACGAAAAATGTAAGGAGTCTGCAATCATAATGAGGCATACATTTTAAGAATTTAGCCTGATCATTAGTTTCGTCACAACAAAGACTCGTATGGTAGAGGTTGTGGTGTCCATGCGGGTCTACAGTTCAGTGTCGTCGTTTTTTGAATCGCCATAAAATTTGGCACAAAGATCAACCTATAGATGCTGAAATTTTTGGATATATTTTCTACAGAAAATAAGTAAAATCTGACCCAAAACAGTGATGACCAAAATTTTTTCAAAAACTTTCTTTTAAAGGTAGTGATAATATGTATATAAATATATATTATTGGTCCAAACGAAAAAAAAAACTGTGAAATGTGAAATCTCTTAGTCTACGAGTATATAAATGTAAAATTTTGTGAAGAGGTTTGAATTTTTGTTACTAAATCGCTTGTTAACCGTTGAACGAATTTGACACAGTTTGAATATGGAACTTGGCACAAAACCAAACCGTGTCCTGGGATTGATACAGTTCCCGTGTAATAATAGTTCAATTTTAATGTAATTATAGTTCCGAACTTATCGAAAACGCTTAAGTTCTAAACTTATTGATAGATGGCGCCCAAGGTCGTTGTTTATTTTTGTTCAGTTGTGGGCAACATCAAGTAGAATATTAGAGTACCTATTACTTATTCTAGCAACACATCGGAGTTAAAAATAATATAACCGAATTAAAATATCGTATAATATTTCGACAAATCATAAATTTAGCACCAAAAAAAATAATTAAATATGAAAATAAAATTAAGAAAACGGTCGTCGCAAGCAATACCATAAACATGTTAAAACATGACGACAAGTCACGGAATGAGACGGAAATACCGAAGTTTTGAATCAGAAAGTATATACGGTTAGGTTAATGTCCTACCAAAGGGTAGGAACGAGTAAGAGTCAAGGGAAACGATAGATATGACGCAGTCACACTCACATACCAGTCTGGCGTTCGGATAGTCCTGAGTTCGATTTCTAATGGGACAGAAATTTTAATAATGAATTCAGATTTCAGTTTTTGGTCTAGGGGTTTCTGTTATTGTTTCTTTGTGTGTCCACGGCCCCGACATAGAGAATCCTAGTGTAGAGTTATGGTGGTAGAGGCTTATGTCGAAAGCTCGCCTTAAGCAGACAAAAATTAAACAATTTAATAACACTATTATTAAATTAAACAATTTAATAACAATATTATTTAATAATAATAAACCGATATCAGTTAAATTTTCTAAAATATTTTCAATCTACAGTCTATACAATCAAATTATGTTTATATGTATTTACATTTCGATTTTTAAAACAGGAGGCAAAGCAGTCTCTTACAGTAGAACAAGTGCCTTAACCACAAATGAAATTAACGCAGACGTGTTTTGCTGATGTTCGACCACAGATAAAAGATTTATGACATTAAATGTAGAGATAAATATAGTCATTACTTACCTTGTACGATTCCTAACACTGGGTTGAAGAATACGTATTATCTATTACCTATCAGTCTATCGTCGTAAGTAAGCATACCTAAGAGGAGTTTGCAAAAAATGAAATTATTTATTATCCGCCATTTTTTTATTAACAAAGAAAAGGTGCATTTCTTTGTCAATGAGTATCGTATGTGTTTCTGTGTGTGTACGGTGAGTGAATTAAGTAGGTAATTGTTTAAGGTACTTACCCGTCAACGATCGTATAATGACCCAAACGACTCCCTTTGCTAAGCACACGTCACCACCAAAAGGATTTAGGCCATAGGCACAACACTGGCCAGTGTGGATTAGTGAACTACACCTTTAAAAAAATGATGGAGTAATTTTAAGCATTTAGGTTCAAAGCGATGTTTTCCTTCACCGCAATGAAAGTAGTTATTCGTTTTTAATATACAAATGACTTCAAAAGTTAGCAGAGCAAGCTAGGTTTCGATTCACCGGAGATGGAGGTTCATTAAAACCACCGGGCCCTTACCGTTACTGTAAATTGATTCAAACTTATTATGTTTTAAAGAGTTAAGTGCTATATAATTTTAGTAATTAAAATATGAACAGCGTATGCGTTTAATAGTAAATAATAATAATAGTATTCAAACTTTAGGGTATCTGAATTTCCACAGATGAATTATTTATTACCTTTGAAATAGTATGACTATATAGGCTGACTGCGAGTTAAATAGTAGGTACGTACAATATAATAAATGTATGTCTCTAAATAAAGAATATTATGGATGTTATTCTTTTGCTTTTAGTCTATAATAACACAGATGCAATATAAACCAAGCAATTATCTGGAGGGAAAATCCGCAAGAAGCCATAACACAGAGTAATTACTGCTAACGCTCGTAATGGCACAAATCGTTAAAGGACACCATTAAAAAAGATATTAACTCACAAATAATTGTTCTATACTCATAGAAATCTTTAAAGTTTTCATATTTTTAAAAAAGGTAAATTGTCTATGGTTGTATTGAGCGTTTTAACCGATTTAAAAATAACTACTAACCAGCTGTCCTTGGTAATTCTTATACGTTTTTATTCATATAACATTTTTATTTCTTTTACTCAATATACGGTGACGAATACTTCTGAATTGAACATGTTATTACCTACATTGGACAGAATTCATAATTTTTTTGTGTGAACCCTAAAAGATGACGTTGTGGATACTTATGAGTGTTGCACTTTTAATTATTATTGTTTCGGTGTTTTGTATAATCCGTGCAATCTGTTCTTTCGAATAATTTTCAATGACACACACTCTGGCTATAGCAACCAGTCACTTCTGTATATTATCCGTTCTGTGTATATCTGTACCCTGAATAATGGCCATTGACCTATTTAGTTTGAACAATACAAAAAGAGTAATTAAGTTGTTCACATAGTGAACACCTGTTTAGCTATTGACATATGGCGTATGTCTTGCTCTTAATTAGGTGCACTTATTTTCAGAGGCGCCCAGTACGTAATAAATTACTAAAACGTAACTACATTCAATGGTTTTATATAACTATTTCTATGTGTACACTACGAGCACAGCACATACAAGTGCTTTTAAATTTTTATATAGGGTTCCACACAGCCTCACAATTACCCTTTTTTTACTCTGTATTGTTAGTGCCCTATACACATACCGGAAGCGGAAATACAAATTCATTATTATAATTTATGTTTCACTGAGAAATGAACCCACTAAACGGTAGACCGGCATGTCAACAACTGTGCCGTACTAGTCGTCGATAATACAGGGGCTCATTATTTTTTTGCGTCAAACATTTCCATTTAAGTCTTTTAGAGAAACAATTACAAAGAAATCGTAATACGCTCTCAGAAGTATGACAGATCCGCGACAAATATGTAGATAAAACGTTTTGTAAATAGATAAAACTTTTTGTGAAACATTTAAATTGACGTCATTTAGATAAACAATTACAAAGCAATGTCAAAACGACATATAGATTTCATGTCATTTGATGGTGGTAGAGTCTTATGTCAAAGACTCGCCTGCGGCGGCACCACCTATTTCTGCCATAAAGCAGCAGTGTGAGAATTACTGTGTTTCGGTTTGAAGAGTGTGGTTAGGCAGATGACACCGGACAAGAGGCATTCCAACTTAGTCCTCATGAGTAGCAACGCATCCACATACGACCTCAGTCCGACGTAGTACGGCGGAGTTTCGTCCTAGTTGAGGTTTTATGTGTATGTCCATGGGCTGCAGTGACCACTTAACATCAAGTGGCTTGCATGCTCGTTTGCTACTCTTTTAAGATAAAAATAAATAAATATAGATCTCTAAGTCTTATTCCGAAGGCGACACCACCGTCGCACCTGTTTCCGCTGCAAAGCAGCAGTGTGATTGTACTGCTGTGTTAGTTTGTAGGCTGTGGTTAGAGAGAATACACTAGACAGAAGCTATTCCAACTTAGCCATCAGGAGTAGCAACACATACGCGTCCGACTGGAACTTCGACATCAAATAATATTTCGGACTTTTTTTGAGGCGGTATGCGGATGTGCATGGGCTGTAGTGACCACATAATATCGGGTGGCTTGCATGCTCATTTAGTACTCACGATATACGGTATAGTACGATGTAAAAGAAGATTGAACTAAATGAAAACGTAACAGAGCACTAAACGTAACCTTTAACAGTTGTGATTTTTTCTTCCATTGCTTTAGAACTGAATAACTATCGACAGTTCAAACTAGCGAAAATGCAATACCTACCTTTATTAAACCGACTTAAACTAATGGCACCGTTTGTCTAAGCATTGCAACATTGTTAACGCAATTGTTTTGAAAATCAAACAAGAAATAATAGCGATAAAATAAGACTATAGAACAGTTGAAAATGAACGCTAAATTAAGGCGGAAAAGGTTTTGAAATCTTGATCAAATATTTACTTAGCGAAAATTTTGTTCATGAGTTTCGAATTTTATAGACTTAAGTAATACAATCAGTAGTATTCGGACGAAGGTTGTAGGTTATGGTCTTACTTTGATCAATATATTATCCATAATCTTTAAAAAGCAGACCACCTGACGTAGGGCGATCACTACAGCTCTTGAACATCCACCCCCAACCTCAAATTAGTCCTAAGTCATACCACTCCTGAATACTAAGATGGAATGCATTCTGTCCAGCGTATTCTACTCAGGTGTAGCAACGCATCCATACACTGCCTCAAATAGGACTTCTGTCTTAGTCGAGGTTTGATATGGATGTCCTGGTGGCTGCATTGACCACTCAACATCAGGTGGCCTGCATGCTCGTTTGCTCTTAACATTAAAAAACAAACATTAGATACAGATTGACATTCCTATCATATCGCCCTGTTTTACATTGAAAAACTAATCGTTTTCAAGCACGTTATTAAATTTCTACGAACCGTTGCGTACGTCCGAAATTAATTACGCGTCATTAATTAGTAGGCAAGCGAAATGGACGAGACAGATGTCACTCGGCAGAAAATACAAATAACTTATAGTATTTTCAACAATAAAGCTTCGTAGATCATTGAAATCGACCATTATTTACTTGCAACACTAAATATACGCTCTCAGACAAACAATCATAAATTACATTGTTCGTTCAGCGTGTTTTATAACTCAATGACGTAAGCAATCACGTATAAAAACCGTATATCACTTTACTTCACGCGTTTATTAAATCTTATGTATCAACACCGGAGGTGCTAAGATCAATAGGCGAAATAAGAAATGCTACGGTACACGACCGTTATACAAAGAAGCAAAAAAATATGGAAATATCTTTCTACACTCCTATATCTTGGTCAACGTCAATGCACTTTTGAGTTTTCTGTTTGTCTGTCGTAATCGTCGGATAACCAAATGGCATTAATGAAGACGGGACGTTGACACTGTTCACAATTAATTATAAAATAACACACCGAAAGATGTCACTGAGATGTCTGAAGAACTGATTGATTGATGTTGCAAAATATTATTTGTATTTACTTCCACATCAATAATAACTCAGTCGTATGCTTGTTCATCATCAACTTATTATTTCCGTATTACTGGGGTATCACAGAAAGATCTCCTCTCAGAGACCTTAGTCAACCACGCTGACCGCACGTGGATTGGGAACATGACATATCTTGCAACATGCAAAACAACATTGCTATACCACTGGCAACATTGCCAATAATTAAGAGCTATACAAATTATAATTTTAATATCAATAAATATATATGTATTTAAATGCTGCATAAATGTTATTGATAAATATTAATTTTATATTGATATTAAGTCTCATGCAATTTATTAATTGGATACTATATTAACTCCATCGATTGCTAATTTCTTCCCCTATTCCTATATAAAAGGGATAAAATCTTATTGCATCTTATTTCTTGTGATTAATTCATAAAAATACGTTGTTACTCTGCCGAATTACATACCAAAGTATTAAAAAACTATATTTAAACTGATTTTATTACTGGCCATCCAACCCACTTTTGGAATACTTGTTAAGTAAACCGAAGTGACTATTAATTTATTGTTATAGATATTATTACAAATACACAGATTATTTATAAAAGTAGGCAGATTAATTATAATAATAGAAGTTATTCCAGATTTGACATGATCCAACAGCAACAGACTGAGGTTTAAAATTTTTAAACAAAGCTTATCAAAAATGTCTAATCGGAAAACCAGTTACTAAAAAATATACATATGTGACAATGTATGGTATTTCATCCCGAAGAATGTTTATAAAATAACAAAACGTCTGTTATAATTTCATCACATTTGTTCCAATTACCTAAAATAGCTGAGAATCTTAGAATAAAATTAAGGACAATAAAATCTTCATAAATGTTAATAATTTACCATACCATTAGAATTTCCGGGCCAATCCTATTTGCGTATGTTGTTTATAAAATTTCAAATTCAGAATAAGGGTGTTACACCAATACTATCCGGTCATGGTTCGGTTGCCATCCGGTAAAATATTGTAATCTAAATTAAAACGGTTTAAAAATTCATTGATTCAACTACAGAAGTACGAAGAAGTACGAAAACATCATGAGGAAATCTGGATGCCTGAAAATTTTACATAATATTCTAAAAGGCATGTGAAGTCTGCCCGTACTTGGCCATTGTAGTGGACTACGACCTAAATCATCTCATCTCTTAGAGGAGACCTGTGCTGATCAGTGGGACAATAATGGTTTGATGTTCTTCATAATAATGATCCATGGTAGGTAAGTTTATTAATACAAGATATATAGATATATAACAAGATAATACTTCAGAACTCATAGATAAATTTACCATTTAGTAAACATAATCATTCCTTTTAGTCGTATCCGTTGCTACGACTGAGGACTAAGTTGAAATGTGTCCTGTCCATTTTTTTTTACCTGTTGAAATCCTTGTCATGTATAGCCTTCTATCGCGGGGGCGATAGAGGGTTATGCCGGACTCAAACCGGCTAAAACCCCACGGTGTTCCTCTGTACACCAAGTGACGAGGCCACTCTTTCGCACTCATCCACGATCCCGACAGCGTTGTTCCCCTTAGGGACCCCTTCTCATTGGTGTGATGGGTCTCCTGCCCAATCCTAACCCTTCCAACCACACCACTCAAACCGTAACACAGCAGGGCTGCTTTTCCTTCGAAATCTCCATCACCTTTAATTTCAATTTCATTTCCAAAACCCAGAGCACTTACGTGACGAACAAGTGTGTATTGGCCTTTACAATTTTTTTAAATGGTGTAATCAATTCACAATAAAAATGTTTAAAAAAATAATAATCACCAATTATGCGGCAATAATTCCTCCAAAGATTAATTGCGACCATAACATAGAACATTTCGATATAAACGTGAATACAAAACTTAGGAATTACCGCTTTTTGCGCGAAGTTGAATTGAAATCGGTCAAGTTTTTGCTAAACATGATTAGCTTGGAACACTTTGTTAACGACATACACAGGGCACTTGAAGAAAGTGCGATCATAGTGGCTCTTGGGTTTGTTGGGTCATCGATCTTGTGTTTGCCGAGCACAGTTATATAGTGTTATTTACTCTGTGGATTTAACAGTCCTTATTTAGAAACGGCTGTTTTATTGACTGAATAACGTAAATATTATAACGGATGTCCTTTCTAAAACGCTGAATCGAGGAAGTTTTCCGATTCTGTAACATTACTATCGTATTAACCTTAGATGTAGAGATTAGTATAAAAGCAGCCAAACATTTACATGTATTATTGTTATATTAAGCTCTAATATTTTTTTAAGGTTATTAGAGTAAAAGTATGTGATGCACAATTTTTATTTATTTATTGAAGTTTTTTTTTTTACTTTACAATAAGATTGCAACAAAGGATGGACCTAATGCCTAATAGCAATTTTTAATTACAATTATTCTTTATTTTGCACCAAAATTGTAAGGTTTAAAAGATTGACAGATTTAAAAGACAGAGAGACGCAAAAGGCGGTCGTATCGCTAACAAGCGATCTCCTCCAGACAACCTTTGGGTAGAGAATATATTAGGAACAACCAAAGAGTAGAGGTGTACAATTTCAATACACCTATTGCTAAATATGAAGTACCATATTTTGTTAAAGAATTAACTATTATTAACATAATATAGCTAGCTAGCTACTAGCTATTTTACCACCAGTGGCCTCCACTGCACATTGACCACGCCAATGCCAGATATACTGAAGTCGTTGTAAAGCTGCATCATCATCACTAATAACCAGTTTCGGCTCTATCAAATATCCCAGTAGGCGCCTCAATAGTAGAGATATAAAGAAAAGTGAAATAAAAATGAACGATCGTTTTTTGTTTTTTAATACTTAAATTAGACTTAAAACTGAAAATGTCAAAATTTTCCATCTTTGCACGCATTTGTGTTTTCACGGGCTTGACGTTAAATCATGCTCCATCCTAAAAGTAGCCTCGGGTCAGCATTGCTTCGGACAAAATCGGAACCTTACTATCATATCACCTGGCATGTCACTGTGGGACAACCTACACTTTTTTTGTCTGAACCATAGATTGCGCGGTAATTCTCAGACTATAAAGTAAAGAGTGAACAAGCATACAGAATGGATAGGTCACTTCGTGTCACGAGGTCGTGTTGAGAGTGAGCGAAAGCTAATGCAACATCCATTACAGCTTTTAAGATGCTACCCATTGCAACAGCGTGCTAAAAGGTTAGGTTATGTAATCTCTGCATGTGCAGAGGTCTGTGGTCAAGTATTTATGTAATATTGTAATCGAATCTAGTCATTGTGACTATCTTCGCCTGGATCTGTGTCTATTTCAACGATCTTTTTTGCCACATACGTTTAAGTTATAGAACGATCTTCCTTCTGAGGCATTTCCAATAATTCCTTCCAAACAGGTAAAGCATTGGCGACTCCTCTGGTGTTTCTCGTGTCGAAGGTGACAGTAACCGCTTATCATTAGATCTACCTTCCGTCTGCCTGTTAGCTAAGATTCTGTGAATAAACAATGTACTTAGGTTTTTACAAATTGATCCTCGCAGATCTTGAAGGAAGATAATTTACTCGTACCTACGACTGTATGCTTTACCTACTTTTTCATATGTTTTGGGGCAAAAGTGCTCTTTTAAGATGAAAATTTAGACACTAATCTATTTAGTCAAAAATCTAGAAGTATGCTGATAAATTTTAGAGTATTAACGCTTAATAAGATAGGATATTGTTACGGTTATAAAATACAAGACGCATATAATACAGAACTAATTGAGTAGTTCTGAAATACCTACATATAGTGTCATCATCAACCTATTATTGTCCCACTGCTGGGCAGACTTCACACGCCTTTGACAATTGTCAGATGTTCAGGTTTCCTCATGATGTTTTCCTTCACCGTAAAAGCGAGTTATAATTAATTCATAATACGTACATAATTTAGAAAATGTAGAATAGATAATATTTCGAGAAACAGAGGTGCGTGCCGGGATTTGAACCTCAAACCACCATAGCGGGCTCGTTATGCTTAACACTAGGCTATCTCTCAATATATCCTATAGTGTATATACCTTTTATTATGCTATACGTACAATTGTCTAATATTACGGAGTCATAGAGAAACTGTATACATACAACTTCAGTTAAGAATGAAGATTAGATTGTCTGATTTTGATTTGCTCATCTAATCTATTACTTGAGATCAAGATTCAACAGCTCTATTGAAATCGCGGATATTATGTAAATACGTACATCGTAATACCTAAATTTCAGTTTATGCAAAATTGTTATTATCTGTATTTGTTGCGTTATTTAATATCTTAGTTCAACGCTGGGCCAACATTATGACCTATGGCTTATACAATGTAAGTACATATGGATATTCCACTGTAGAGTCGCTACCAGTGTATCGATTTTGACAAATGAACTGTCCTTATTAATTAAAAAATAATATGAGACGAAAAGTATTATCCCGTAGTAGGGTCTTAGTTTTCAAAGCTAGTTTTTTTTTAAATATTCTTCACTATCTACATCACTCAACATCACCAGATCGGTTTGGTGAGAAAAAACTTGAGAACGTACGAAATGACCGGGGTAGAGTCTTATGTCTAAGGCTCAGCTGCGGCAGCACCACCGTGTTTTTGCCGTGAAGCAGCACAGTGAAAACTGCTGTGTTTCGGTTTGAAGTGTGGTTAGGCAGATGACATTGAATAGGAGGTATTCCAACTTAGTCCTTTGGACTAACAACGCATCCACATACCCTCAGATAGGACATTAGTCCGAGTTGAGGTTTAATGTGAATGTTAATGGGCTTCAGTGACCACTTAACACCAGGTGACCTGAATGATCATTTCCTATTCCGTTTGAATAAAACAATTCACGATTTTTTCAACAATTGCATTCATATTTAGTAAAAGCTGCTATGTTTACACTATGCCGTTCTCATTTGTAAGCCGCCGTATTACATATTTTGAATTCAAATGATACAAATGCTAGGAAGGTATTTATGTCATGAGATTAATGTGAAGGTAATGTTGTTATATATGTAATGTAACGTATCGATATTTAGTAGAACCACAGGCGGATCTTGTTAGAGATAATTTTGTAAGGTCGCATACATGGCAATGCCCACCCGCAACAGTTGTACAGATCAAGACAATTTGTTTTGCACAAATATGTGTTCAAAGATTTTAAATTAAAAAATCAAATTGTATCGTTGGGGAACCCCCGTTACAAACGAAGTTCCTTAGGTTTTTTTCTTAACCCCGAATGTAATTCGAAATGAAATTGAATTCAGTATGTATACACATCTCAACTTTTACTTCATATAATTTTTTCAATACAAATAATCTAAAGCAACGAATTAAATCAGAAAGTTTCATTCAGGAAAAAAAAATATTCGTAAAAATTATGTACAAAATAGCAAATTATACATTATATGAAGATAAATACTAAATGAAAAGAAATATCGATAAAATGTGATAAAAAGAGACGGGGACACAGAGCATGCAGGCCACCTAATGTTAAGTGGTCACTGCAGCCCATGGACAACCACATGGAACTGAACACAGGACTGGACCCAGGACCCAGGATTATATTTTATTTTGTATTTAATAATTACATTTATTAGGCTAAATAACTGCTTCGATTTGATAACCAATTACTGTAGCGTTTTTACAGTGCTTTCCATTTAATTTTACTCATCTAAAAAACATTTTTTTTTCTTCTAATGTCATGTTGGTCCTACTGGGCTTTTTGTGGAGAGCCAAAAAGAACCGCATGTGTATGAAGTGTTATTTACAGATTTATATCATATTAATTATTTATTATTAATTTTACAAACCCACAAAAAGGAAAACAATATGAACACGCAAAAGACATAAAATTTAATAAAAGGTATGAACCAAACAAAAGTATTAAATTCATACGTTCGAATGTATGCTACGTGTTCTAACCTTCACATTTCGTAATTTACTTTCATACTTAACATTATGAGAGAACAATCTATTAAAGGTATTAAATTTTATAGGCATGCAATTATGTGAACTACTGCACTTTATATATAGCAAGAGCCTAGATATTATTTTTGGGGAATTGGAAGAATTATTGAAATTAATTCACCACAAAGAATTAAAGAAGAATTTTCTGTCCAAGGCTTCCTGCGAAAGCGTAATCTATAATTGCCGTAAAGCAGCAGTGGGAGTTGAAGTCTGGAAGGATCGAAAATTGGAAGTTTAACTGGCAAACTAAGCTCTGATATGATACGTTCCAGCTAGGTCATAATGTGCCTCAAGCTTGTTAGATCTTAAGTGTTGTAAATAACTGTATAAAAGTATGAGTTCTAATATATCATCAAAAAGTGAATAAACTTTGTCCAACAAATCGCGACACGTAACGTAACACAAGTAAAACTCCGGCGCATCTACGAGCATGCATGCATATCTATTTCATATATTAATACAATAATGTTTCTTTGTTTATTTTCTATGCGTTCCTAGGGCATTCATCCGATTGCGATAAAACTTTGGTGAGTTATTTTCTGTACGCCTGGGAAGGTTTTAGTAACAGTAACATACCATGGATTGAAGGTCGCTCAAAAGGATCCTTTAAAAGATCTTCTTTTAAGAAATCGTCTTTTAAAATAGTTGTCGATTTTTCATCACTTGTTGCTGCTGTCGACACTTTAGCATTGACTAAATTTCCACTGAATAATACAAAAGTATTTTTTATATAGCAGTAAAATATTCATTTACGTTATTGCATAGTTCACAATGATACAATTTATCTAATATAATTTAAATAGGTAACAAGCGTATAACTACACGGAATCTTACGAAACGTTGATTTCCAATTGATTGAAAAAGGAACTTAATTGAACAACAAACGACCAATTTATTATTTAATATTATCATTGTTATCTGTATTAACTGTTACAATATCTGTGGCAACGTACAAATATTTTTATTGAGTGTTAAGGCCACGTACATACGTTAGTACCATATTAAACTGATTTTTAAATGGCATTTGAAAAGCGATTTAGGAAATTGTTTAAAGCAGCCTACACTAATTATTCTCGCATCTATAAAAGATTTACGATAAAAATCATATAAGTACATAAAAAAAATACATTTACATTTAACAAGATTAACAAATCTATAAATAACCAAATAACATGCCTACAAGCAAATTATTAAATGATTCTGACAACTTTACTCCGTCATTTTGTAATGTTCTACAATTCTTCCTGTAAATATAGGAATTTCCTAAAATTACAAGCAAGCTTCATATTATTGGCTAGGAAATTTTGCGAATTGTGATTGCTTTCAGATATAAAAGAAATCTTAAATGTCGGAAATAACTTAGTTTTTTTTAGGTTACCAATTATCTTTTTTATAGGAATGCTGTCTTAAAATTAATTATACTTGATGTAAACATCTCTTTCCGTCAGACAAATAATAATAATATGTTATTTTCCAGCAGGTTGTTGGTAACTTTAGCGGTTGGTTGCTTGGTTGGCAACGGTTGCAATATTCAACGCTCTGCTGCGCAGATGTTACGCATTAGCCTAGGGCTTAACCTAGATTTTTTGCTCGCTTTTCATTCCAATATTTTGACGGATATGTATCATGTTGATTCCTTTAAGAAATACCAGAATTATGATCGCAAAAAAAATCTGTCACTTTAGTAACATTCATATGTAGCGCATAATACATAAAAATTAAGCACGCATTTTAAACTGAGAGTAACTTTTTGACAAACACACCGACGAACATGCGTCATGCCCAAAATAAGCAAATATTATTTCATTACTTTTTACAAGGAACGATGGTTGTGGTCAGAATAACACACGTCAATTTCTAGCTCGTCACTTATTTGTAACACAAGAACTCGTGCGTCACTTTCTGAATACCGAAGCGTGGTGTAGAGTGTAGGTAACAAATAATAATTGTGATGTATGTGACGACGACATCTGTTGACCAATACGACGACATCGTGTCGTGTCGCTCGTGTTTATCATAAGATCGACGCGACGTTCCGAAGTTATTTTTTTTCTAATGTCAAATTGCTGTTGGCTCTATTGGCCTGGGGCTCACCCAGTCTTAAAATGAGTTGGTGAGGAGTGGGTGTGAAAGACATCGTTCGGCATGAAGACCGCGAACTGAATACGCAACTCCGCCCCGAGACGAAGTGGACGACGATGGACTGTGTGACGGACCTGAGAGCGTCTCCTGCTCAAATAGTCACGGCATGTGTTTTTATAGGGCTAGGCCATCGCAATAGGACATTCATGCGGGAACTTCGCATGCCTGCCCCGTAGAACGCGAGTCTACGCCCTCGATAGAAGTTCAAGGGAGTCTTTAGTCTTTACATGTTGGACGACGAGACAACACATCCTCAGGAACAGTCGATTTGTAACGTAGTACGTCTCCACGTATATAATTCCGTACTGTACGACATTCTCACATTACAGAGTGACATAAAACGTATGGTTATCACAATGGCGTATTGTAAACTCTCTCATCCCTGGGAGAAGACCCGTGC